>JANJGN010000012.1:144829581-144884826 GCA_026770705.1 Isurus oxyrinchus | reverse complement strand
GCAGAGAGAGAGAGAATGGGGCAGAGAGGAGAGAGAATGGGGCAGAGAGAGAGAGAGAGAATGGGGCAGAGAGAGAGAGAGAGAGAATGGGGCAGAGAGAGAGAGAGAATGGGGCAGAGAGAGAGAGAGAATGGGGCAGAGAGAGAGAGAGAGAGAATGGGGCAGAGAGAGAGAGAGAGAGAATGGGGCAGAGAGAGAGAGAGAGAATGGGGCAGAGAGAGAGAGAGAGAATGGGGCAGAGAGAGAGAGAGAGAATGGGGCAGAGAGAGAGAGAGAATGGGGCAGAAAGAGGGAGAGAATGGGGCAGAGAGAGAGAGAGAATGGGGCAGAGAGAGAGAGAGAGAGAATGGGACAGAGAGAGAGAGAGAGAATGGGGCAGAGAGAGAGAGAGAGAGAATGGGGGAGAGAGAGAGAGAGAGAATGGGGCGGAGAGAGAGAGAGAGAATGGGGCGGAGAGAGAGAGAGAGAATGGGGCAGAGAGAGAGAGAGAGAGAGAATGGGGCAGAGAGAGAGAGAGAGAGAGAATGGGGCAGAGAGAGAGAGAGAGAGAATGGGGCAGAGAGAGAGAGAGAATGGGGCAGAGAGAGAGAGAGAGAGAATGGGGCAGAGAGAGAGAGAGAATGGGGCAGAGAGAGAGAGAGAATGGGGCAGAGAGAGAGAGAGAGAATGGGGCAGAGAGAGAGAGAGAGAATGGGGCGGAGAGAGAGAGAGGGGGAATGGGGCGGAGAGAGAGAGGGGGAATGGGGCGGAGGGAGAGAGGGAATGGGGCGGAGGGAGAGAGGGAATGGGGCGGAGGGAGAGAGGGAATGGGGCGGAGGGAGAGAGGGAATGGGGCGGAGGGAGAGAGAGAGAGAGAATGGGGCAGAAAGAGGGTAGGAGCCGCGTGCTGGGATGAAGGGAGTGCGCTGTGACAGGCTGAGAGGGAGGGAGAGTGCGAGACGGGCCAAGAGTGGGACGGTTGTGGCGGTGGGGTGTGGGGGGGCAAGAGAGAGCGGGGAAGGTGCGGCGGCCATAAGTGGGGGAGTAGACAAATGGGCGGAGGGGGAGGGATGAATGGGATGGGGAGCAGTTGTTGCTGAGAGCTGGGGAGGCAGAGAGAGAATTAGATGTAACATAGTGTCGGTTGTTGGGGTGTTGGTGGCTGCAGCCTGTAATGTGTCTCCCTTTGCTCCCCAGTTACGGTGGTCAGCAGTCTGATTATGTTGCTTCTGTTTTTCTCGGAGCTTCAGTACTACCTCACAAAGGAGGTGAGTGTCACCTGATTGCCAAGAACATAAGAAATAGGGACAGGATAGGACCATTCGGCCCCTCGATCCTGCTCCGCCATTGAATAAGATCATGGCTGATCATCGTATATCGATTTCCACATTCCCATCTACCCTGATAACCTTAGATTTTTATTAGGCAAGGGAACCAATCTACCTCTGCCTTCAAAATATTCAATGACCCCATCTCCACCACCACCCGAGGCAGAGAATTCCGAAGTGTCTCAACCCTCTGAGAGAAAAAAAAATTCTCCTCATCTCTGTCCCAAAAGGGTGACCCCTAATTTTAAAACCAGTGCCCCCTAGTTCTGGACTCACCCACAAGAGGAAACATCTTATCAACATCCACCTTGTCAGGGCCGTTCAGGATCTTGTAAACTTCAATCAAATCACCCCTCACTCTTCTAAACTCCAGTGGAAACAAGCCCAGTCTGTCCAACCTTTCCTCATAAGACAACCCACTCATCCCAGGTATCAATCTAGTAAACCTCCTCTGAACCGCCTCCAATACATTTACATCCTTCCTTAGATAAGGAGACCAAAACTACACACAGTATTCGAGTGCAGTCTCACCAATGCCCTGCATAACTGAAGCATAACATCCTTACTTTTATGTTCAATCCCTCTTGTAATAAAGAATAGCATTCCATTAGCTTTCTTAATTGCTTGCTGTACCTGCTGTAATTGCCTTGAGCTCTTCCAAGTGCCAGCTATAACCTCCTTAATGATCGATTCTAACACCAGATGTCAAGCTAACTGGCCTATAGTTTCCTGTTTTCTGTCTCCCTCCTTCTTGAGTAGAGGGGTTACATTTGCTACTTTCCAATCTGATCGAACCTTTCAGAATCTAGCGAATTTTGGAAAATTAACACCAGAGCATCAGCTACCTCATTAGCCTACCTCTTTTAAGACCCCAGGATGTAATCCATCAGGACCCAGAGACTTGCCAGCCCACAGCTCCATCAATTTGCTCAGTACCGTATCCCTAGTGATTTCAATTTCCACCAAATTCCCCTCTCCCTTTCACCTCCTGATTTGCAGCAATTGTTGGAATACTTTTTGTATCCTCTATATTGAACATTTGCCCCAGGCTCCTCTGTCTGATCTCATGATGTTGGTTACTTGTTTCTTAAATGTTTTTTTAAGATGTGTTTATTCATTGGTAAATATTCAATCCGTAATTTTACAATGATTTTTGATTGAAGTGAGGTCTGTTGTGTTCATTGCTGTGTTAATGGCGCCTCTGAGTCTGTGCTGGAGAGTTTGAGAAACATTTGGTTTTAATGCTCCTTATTTTACACACTGTTGCGCGTGTTAGATTAATCCTTATGGTATACTTTGAATTTTATTATAGCAGTTGTTTCCAGAGGTGATTGCAGTGACTTGCATGTCCCTTTGCCCAGAGACTGCAAGCTTTTCTTTTACAGTCCAAAGTGCAAAGAAAATGGGGATCAGAATGCCTGGTTCTGAAATGCCTGTGATACTCTGTCCATTTTAATTTGTTGCTGGACGATCCAGGATGAACACTTGTTCAGAGGAGGCACAGCTGAACATCTCCCCTACCCAGTGACCCCTTTCAGACTAAGAAACAATCATCATCTCCCTGCCCTGGTCCAATTTGCTTACTTTAAGGAAGAGGCTTTGAAGTTTCATGAGTGGGTAGCTGCACACCCTAATGCTGCCAAATTTCAGTATGTTACCTGGTGTTTCACCTAGACCTTTAATTGAAACCAATTTTTAAAAAATTCATTCATGGGGTATGTGCTTCACTGGCTGGGCCAGCATTTATTGCATCCCTAGTTGCCCTTGAGAAGGTGGTGGTGATCTACCTTCTTAAGCCACTACAGTCCATGTGGTGTAGGTACAGTCACAATGCTGTTGGCGAGGGAGTTGCAGGATTTTGATCCAGTGACAGTGAAGGAACGGCGACATATTTCCAAGTCAGGATGGCAAGTGACTTGGAGAGGAACTTGCAGGTGCTGGTGTTTCCATCTATCTGCTGCCCTTGTCCTTCTAGATGGTAGTGGTCGTGGGTTTGGAAGGTGCTAAGGAACCTTGGTGAATTCCTGCAGTGCATCTTGTAGATGGTACACACTGCTGCTACTGTGCGTCAATGGTGGAGGGAGTGAATGTTTGTGGATGTGGTGCCAATCAAGTGGACTGCTTTGTCCTAGATGGTGTCAAACTTCTTGAGTGTTGTGGGAGCTGCACTCATCCAGGCAAGTGGGGAGTATTCCATCACACTCCTGACTTGTGCCTTGAAGATGGTGGACAGGCTTTGGGGAGTCAGGAGATGAGTTACTCATCGTATGATTCCTAGCCTCTGACCTGCTCTTGTAGCCACAGTATTTATATCGCTAGTCTAGTTGAGTTTCTGGTCAATGGTAACCCTGAGATGTTGACCATGAGGGATTCAGTGATGGTAATGTCATTGAACATCAAAGCATGATGGTTGGATGCTCTTTTGTTGGGGATGGTCATTGCCTGACACTTGTGTGGCACGAATGTTACTTGCCACTTGTCAGCCCAAGTCTGGATATTGTCCAGGTCTTGCTGCATTTGGACATAGACTGATTCAGTATCTGAGGAGGCGTGAATGGTGCTGGACATTATGCAATCACCAGTGAACATCCCCACTTCTGACTTTATGATGGAAGGAAGGTCATTGATGAAGCAGCTGAACATGGTTGGACTGAGGACACTACCCTGAGGAACTCCTGCAGTGATGTCCTGGAGCTGAGATGACTGACCTCTAACAGTCACAACCATTGCCAGGGCTCCTTGATGCCACAGTCAGTTAAGTGCGGCCTTAATGTCAAGGGCAGTCACTCTCACCTCACCTCGGGAGTTTAGAATCTTTTGTCCATGTTTGAACCAAGGCTGTAATGAGGTCAGGAGCTGAGTAGCCCTGGCGGAACCCAAACTGGGTGAGTACGTTATTGCTAAGTAAGTGCCACTTGATATCATTGTTGATGACCCATTCCACTACTTATGATTAAGATTAGACTGATGAGGCAGTAATTGGCTGGGTTGGATTTGTCCTGCTTTTTGTGTACAGGACATACCTGGGCAATTTTCCACACAGCTGGGTAGATGCCAGTGTTGTAGCTGTACTGGAACAGCTTGGCTAGGAGCGCGGCAAGTTCTGGAGCACAAGTCTTCAGTACTGTTGCCGGAATATTGTCAGGGCCCATAGACTTTGCAGTATCCAGTGTCTTCAACCGTTTCTTGATATCATGTGGAGTGAATCGAATTGGCTGAAGACTGGCATCTGTGATGCAGGGGACCTCCGGAGGAGGCTGAGATGGATCATTTATTTGGCACTTCTGATTGAAGATTGTTGCAAATGCTTCAGCCTTATCTTATGCTCTGATGTGCTGGGCTCCTCGATCATTGAGGATGGGGATATTTGTGGAGTCTTCTCCAGTGGTTTGCTTAATTGTCCACCACCATTGGATATGGCAGGACTGCAGAGCTTAGATCTGATCTGTTGGTTGTGGGATTGCTTTCTCACTTGCTGCTTATGCTGTTTGGCACACAAGTAATCCTGTGTTATAGCTTCACCAGGTTAACACCTCATTTTTAGGTATGCCTGGTGCTGCTCCTGGCATGCCCTCCTGCACTCTTCATTGAACCAGGGTTGATCCCCTGGCTTGATGGTAATGGTAGAGTGGGGGATATGCTGGGCCATGAGGTTACAGATTGTCTTCGAATACAATTCTGCTGCTGCTGATGGCCCACAGCAACTCATGGATACCCAGTCTTGAGTTGCTAGATCCGTTCGAAATTCATCCCATTTAGCACAGTGGTAGCGCCTCAAAATGATGGAGGGTATCCTCAGTGTGAAGGCGGGACTTCATCTTCACAATGTAACAGTGGTCATTCCTACTGAAACTGTCATTGACAGATGCATCTGCGGCAGGCAGGTTGGTGAGGATGAGGTCAAGTATGTTTTTCCCTCTTGTTGGTTCCCTCACTACCTGCTGCAGACCCAGTCTAGCTGATATGTCATGCATGTAATCTTGTTAAATGGGGGAGTATATTTTTAATTCTCAAATTATAGCCCCTCTTCCTCCTTACTCTGTGGGGATGTTGCTGACATTTTCTTTTCCCTTTCCAGGTACATCCAGAACTCTATGTAGACACGTCACGAGGTGAAAAGCTAAAAATCAATATTGACACCATTTTTCCACACATGCCCTGTGCCTGTGAGTATTAATGCAACTTTTTAAGTAAACCTTCCACTCCCCACTTGTCTTCTATTTCGCTGCTGCCCCCACCCCCCGAACTCTATGACACAGGGCAGGAGTGAAAACAATTAATTCCCCCCCCTAATTAATAGCTGTTTGCATTTGCACTCTGGAATACCCTCCCAAAACCACACTGCACCTCCAATTTTTTTGTCATCTTAACCCCCCGCCCCACCCCCATCCCCAATCTCATCCTCTGGTTTCCCCCTGTATATTTTTGTTTCTCATGCTCTTGTAGTGCCACGTGACATCCTTCCGGAGACCCAATATTAAACAATTATTTTGAGTTGTCATCTGGTTTGTGATGCAATAGGTGCACTGAGCCCACGACAAGTCCAGAAGATAGTCTACTAGTTGTCACTGGGTGTGGTGAGGTGGGAGGGTTAGAACAGCACTGCAGGAACCCTGGGCACATGGTGATTCCTTCCTACCCCTTCCCCAACCCCACCCTTGTCCAAAATGAGAATCCAAACTGTGGTCTCATTAAAAACAAGGAATGTCAAAATAAAGGGAAAATCCCTTAAAGGATACATGTCTTGAGTGTAATAAGGAAATTGCTGTTGCATGTTGTCTCCATATGGTATACTTCAGTGGCAGAATCAATGTTAATGGGGATGCTCCATGTCCACTGACAGATCTAAGTATTGATGCGATGGATGTGGCTGGGGAGCAGCAGCTTGATGTGGAGCACAATCTGTTCAAAAAGAGACTGGACCTGGTGGGCAATGTTGTCACTCCAGAGGTGGAAAAACACGGTAAGAACTGACCAGAACACGGTAAGAACATACCAGGGCACGGTGATGACCATGTCCTGTATCCACAGACACACAGCTTTTTAAACTAGAGTTCACAATGTTCATGTGGACTAATGGATTGGACAATGAGATGGAGCATTTCTTTATGTTATGGCCACTGTGTAAATATTGATATGATTGCAAGGAAATCCAAGACAAGCTAGACCTTCAGAGCGAAACTGCAGCTCTTTCCCAGGATAATTCCAAGGGAGTCAGTGTCCAATGGCGATTTATACCAATGGACTGTTCACAGGAAACATTGCCTCTCCCCTAAATGATTGTCTGTATTTATGAAACCGATATCTAATCATCGGCCAGTCATTGAGGTTTCGGTGTTACAGTTGAAGACAGCCCTGCCCTCGGTCTGTGCTCAAACACGCTTAGCTCCAGCTGGAGGCACTGACTACCTGGGTGCTGGGATCAATTTAAAATCAACCCACTGTTGTCCTGATTCTGGTCAACTAACTCGACTTGGAGCACAGATCAAATCCAGAATGTTCTGGTCCGTCTGCTTCAGGATCTCCTTGGAATTACTCTCTGACCCATTGGGGTCAACGGTCACTGCACTTCAAATTTATTCCTGTTGTGTTCTGTTTGCAATCCACAAGTTTCTGATTTATTCCCTGTAAGAATGGCGAATGTGGGGTATAATTTTGGGTTTGCATGTTTGTGGGGGTGTATTTGTATCAGTTTTTGCCTCCTTGTGATCTATGTGTTGTTTCTCTGGCTGGGTTCATATTCCATGTGGTTCTCTCCGTTAGTACGTTCAAGTCAGAGATCGATATTTGGGTAAAAAGGGACCTAGTGATAGGAGGACAGTACCAAATGGTCTAACTCAGGTGGCAGGTCAACCATGATCTTATTGAGTGGCAGAGCAAGCTAGAGAGGTCAATGGCTTATTCCTTCTATTTCTAATTTCCTTTGGATCTATATTCCATGTGTTGTTTCTTATAGGGTCACTCCAGCACATCAAGTCCATACTAAAGTCTAAAGCAATCCAGTCAGTCCCCTTCCCCTGCTTGAACCCTGTATCCCTGCAAGTTTTTCCCTCAAAGGCTCATCCAATTTCTTTTTGACATCATTCATCAGCTCCACTTCCATCACCTTCGTATGTAGCAAGTTCCAGGTCATTACCACTCACTGGGTAAAAGAATTCTCCCTCGCATCCCTCCAGTATCTCTTGCCCAATCTAAATCTGTGTCCCATAGTCCTTGTACCATCAGCTAATGGGAACAGCCTTCCTTTATTTAGCTTATCTACACCTGTCATAATCTTGTACGCATCTTATCAAATCTCCCCTCAGTTATTCAAGGAGAACCTTTCCAGCTTCTGCAGCCTAATCTTGTAACTAAATTCTCTCATCCCTGGAATCATTCTGATAAATCTCCTCCAGATCCTGTCTCAGACCCTGACATCCTTCCTAAACTATGGTGACCAGAGGTGGACACAATATTCTAATTGTGGCTGTATGTGTTTCTCCCTTTCTTTCTCTGGGTCCATGTGTTGTGTCTTGTGCTGTTTCTCTCTCTCTCTCTGTGTCCGTGTTCCCTGTGCTGTTTCTCTCTCTCTCTGGGTCCGTGTTCCCTGTGCTGTTTCTCTCTCTCTCTGGGTCCGTGTTCCCTGTGCTGTTTCTCTCTCTCTCTGGGTCCGTGTTCCCTGTGCTGTTTCTCTCTCTCTCTCTGTGTCCGTGTTCCCTGTGCTCTTTCTATCTCTCTCTGGGTCCGTGTTCCCTGTGCTGTTTCTCTCTCTCTCTCTGGGTCCGTGTTCCCTGTGCTGTTTCTCTGTCTCTCTGGGTCTGTGTTCCCTGTGCTGTTTCTCTCTCTCTCTCTGGGTCTGTGTTCCCTGTGCTGTTTCTCTGTCTCTCTGGGTCCGTGTTCCCTGTGCTGTTTCTCTGTCTCTCTGGGTCCGTGTTCCCTGTGCTGTTTCTCTGTCTCTCTGGCTCTGTGTTCCCTGTGCTGTTTCTCTCTCTCTCTCTGGGTCCGTGTTCCCTGTGCTGTTTCTCTCTGTCTCTCTGGGTCAGAGTTCCCTGTGCTGTTTCTCTCTCTCTCTCTGGGTCCGTGTTCCCTGTGCTGTTTCTCTCTCTCTCTGGGTCCGTGTTCCCTGTGCTGTTTCTCTCTCTCTCTCTCTGGGTCCGTGTTCCCTGTGCTGTTTCTCTCTCTCTCTCTCTCTCTCTCTGGGTCTGTGTTCCCTGTGCTGTTTCTCTCTCTCTCACTCTCTGGGTCCGTGTTCCCTGTGCTGTTTCTCTCTCTCTCTCTGGGTCAGTGTTCCCTGTGCTGTTTCTCTCTCTCTCTCTGGGTCCGTGTTCCCTGTGCTGTTTCTCTCTCTCTCTCTGGGTCCGTGTTCCCTGTGCTGTTTCTCTCTCTCTCTCTCTCTGGGTCCGTGTTCCCTGTGCTGTTTCTCTCTCTCTCTCTGGGTCCGTGTTCCCTGTGCTGTTTCTCTCTGTCTCTCTGGGTCCGTGTTCCCTGTGCTGTTTCTCTCTCTCTCTGGGTCCGTGTTCCCTGTGCTGTTTCTCTCTCTCTCTGGGTCCGTGTTCCCTGTGCTGTTTCTCTCTGTCTCTCTGGGTCTGTGTTCCCTGTGCTGTTTCTCTCTCTCTCTCTGGGTCTGTGTTCCCTGTGCTCTTTCTCTCTCTCTGGGTCCGTGTTCCCTGTGCTGTTTCTCTGTCTCTCTGGCTCTGTGTTCCCTGTGCTGTTTCTCTGTCTCTCTGGGTCTGTGTTCCCTGTGCTGTTTCTCTGTCTCTCTGGGTCCGTGTTCCCTGTGCTGTTTCTCTGTCTCTCTGGGTCCGTGTTCCCTGTGCTGTTTCTCTCTCTCTCTCTGGGTCCGTGTTCCCTGTGCTGTTTCTCTCTCTCTCTGGGTCCGTGTTCCCTGTGCTGTTTCTCTCTCTCTCTGGGTCCGTGTTCCCTGTGCTGTTTCTCTGTGTCCGTGTTCCCTGTGCTGTTTCTCTCTCTCTCTGGGTCCGTGTTCCCTGTGCTGTTTCTCTGTCTCTCTGGGTCCGTGTTCCCTGTGCTGTTTCTCTGTCTCTCTGGGTCTGTGTTCCCTGTGCTGTTTCTCTCTCTCTCTCTGGGTCCGTGTTCCCTGTGCTGTTTCTCTGTCTCTCTGGGTCTGTGTTCCCTGTGCTGTTTCTCTCTCTCTCTGGGTCCGTATTCCCTGTGCTGTTTCTCTCTGTCTCTCTGGGTCCGTGTTCCCTGTGCTGTTTCTCTCTCTCTCTGTGTCTGTGTTCCCTGTGCTGTTTCTCTCTGTCTCTCTGGGTCCGTGTTCCCTGTGCTGTTTCTCTCTCTTTCTCTGGGTCCGTGTTCCCTGTGCTGTTTCTCTCTGTCTCTCTGGGTCCGTGTTCCCTGTGCTGTTTCTCTGTCTCTCTGGGTCCGTGTTCCCTGTGCTGTTTCTCTGTCTCTCTGTGTCCGTGTTCCCTGTGCTGTTTCTCTGTCTCTCTCTGGGTCCGTGTTCCCTGTGCTGTTTCTCTCTCTCTCTCTGGGTCCGTGTTCCCTGTGCTGTTTCTCTGTGTCCGTGTTCCCTGTGCTGTTTCTCTCTCTCCCTGGGTCCGTGTTCCCTGTGCTGTTTCTCTCTCTCTCTCGGGATCCGTGTTCCCTGTGCTGTTTCTCTCTCTCTCTCTCTCTGGGTCTGTGTTCCCTGTGCTGTTTCTCTCTCTCTCTCGGGATCCGTGTTCCCTGTGCTGTTTCTCTCTCTCTGTCTGGGTCTGTGTTCCCTGTGCTGTTCCTCTCTCTCCCTGGGTCCGTGTTCCCTGTGCTGTTTCTCTCTCTCTCTCTCTCTCTGGGTCCGTGTTCCCTGTGCTGTTTCTCTCTGTCTCTCTGGGTCCGTGTTCCCTGTGCTGTTTCTCTCTCTCTCTGGGTCCGTGTTCCCTGTGCTGTTTCTCTCTCTCTCTGGGTCCGTGTTCCCTGTGCTGTTTCTCTCTGTCTCTCTGGGTCTGTGTTCCCTGTGCTGTTTCTCTCTCTCTCTGGGTCCGTGTTCCCTGTGCTGTTTCTCTCTCTCTCTCTGGATCCGTGTTCCCTGTGCTGTTTCTCTCTCTCTCTCTGGGTCCGTGTTCCCTGTGCTGTTTCTCTCTCTCTCTGGATCCGTGTTCCCTGTGCTGTTTCTCTCTCTCTCTGGATCCGTGTTCCCTGTGCTGTTTCTCCCTCTCTCTCTGGGTCCGTGTTCCCTGTGCTGTTTCTCTCTGTCTCTCTGGGTCTGTGTTCCCTGTGCTGTTTCTCTGTCTCTCTGGGTCTGTGTTCCCTGTGCTGTTTCTCTCTCTCTCTCTGGGTCCGTGTTCCCTGTGCTGTTTCTCTCTCTCTCTGGGTCCGTGTTCCCTGTGCTGTTTCTGTCTCTCTCTCTGGGTCCGTGTTCCCTGTGTTGTTTCTCTGTCTCTCTGGGTCCGTGTTCCCTGTGCTGTTTCTCTGTCTCTCTGGGTCTGTGTTCCCTGTGCTGTTTCTCTCTCTCTCTCTCTGGGTCCGTGTTCCCTGTGCTGTTTCTCTCTCTCTCTCTCTGGGTCCGTGTTCCCTTTGCTGTTTCTCTGTCTCTCTGGGTCCGTGTTCCCTGTGCTGTTTCTCTGTCTCTCTCTGGGTCCGTGTTCCCTGTGCTGTTTCTCTGTCTCTCTCTGGGTCCGTGTTCCCTGTGCTGTTTCTCTCTCTCTCTGGGTCTGTGTTCCCTGTGCTGTTTCTCTCTCTCCCTGGGTCCGTGTTCCCTGTGCTGTTTCTCTGTGTCCGTGTTCCCTGTGCTGTTTCTCTCTCTCTCTCTGGGTCCGTGTTCCCTGTGCTGTTTCTCTCTCTCTCTGGATCCGTGTTCCCTGTGCTGTTTCTCTCTCTCTCTCTGGGTCCGTGTTCCCTGTGCTGTTTCTCTCTCTCTCTGGATCCGTGTTCCCTGTGCTGTTTCTCTCTCTCTCTGTGTCTGTGTTCCCTGTGCTGTTTCTCTCTCTCTCTGGGTCCGTGTTCCCTGTGCTGTTTCTCTCTCTCTCTCTCTCTCTGGGTCCGTGTTCCCTGTGCTGTTTCTCTCTGTCTCCCTGGGTCCGTGTTCCCTGTGCTGTTTCTCTCTCTCTCTCTCTCTCTGGGTCCGTGTTCCCTGTGCTGTTTCTCTCTCTCTCTCTGGGTCCGTGTTCCCTGTGCTGTTTCTCTCTCTCTCTCTGGATCCGTGTTCCCTGTGCTGTTCCTCTCTCTCCCTGGGTCCGTGTTCCCTGTGCTGTTTCTCTCTCTCTCTCTCTCTCTGGGTCCGTGTTCCCTGTGCTGTTTCTCTCTGTCTTTCTGGGTCCGTGTTCCCTGTGCTGTTTCTCTCTCTCTCTCTCTGGGTCCGTGTTCCCTGTGCTGTTTCTCTCTCTCTCTGGGTCCGTGTTCCCTGTGCTGTTTCTCTCTCTCTCTGGATCCGTGTTCCCTGTGCTGTTTCTCTCTCTCTCTCTGGGTCTGTGTTCCCTGTGCTGTTTCTCTCTCTCTCTCTGGGTCCGTGTTCCCTGTGCTGTTTCTCTGTCTCTCTGGGTCCGTGTTCCCTGTGCTGTTTCTCTGTCTCTCTGGGTCTGTGTTCCCTGTGCTGTTTCTCTCTCTCTCTCTGGGTCCGTATTCCCTGTGCTCTTTCTCTCTCTCTCTGGGTCTGTGTTCCCTGTGCTGTTTCTCTCTCTCTCTCTGGGTCCGTGTTCCCTGTGCTGTTTCTCTGTCTCTCTGGGTCCGTGTTCCCTGTGCTGTTTCTCTGTCTCTCTGGGTCTGTGTTCCCTGTGCTGTTTTTCTCTCTCTCTCTCTCTCTGGGTCCGTATTCCCTGTGCTCTTTCTCTCTCTCTGGGTCCGTGTTCCCTGTGCTGTTTCTCTGTCTCTCTGGGTCTGTGTTCCCTGTGCTGTTTCTGTGTCTCTCTGGGTCTGTGTTCCCTGTGCTGTTTCTCTGTCTCTCTGGGTCTGTGTTCCCTGTGCTGTTTCTCTGTCTCTCTGGGTCCGTATTCCCTGTGCTGTTTCTCTCTCTCTCTGGATCCCTGTTCCCTGTGCTGTTTCTCTCTCTCTCTGGGTCTGTGTTCCCTGTGCTGTTTCTCTCTCTCTCTGGGTCCGTGTTCCCTTTGCTGTTTCTCTGTCTCTCTGGGTCCGTGTTCCCTGTGCTGTTTCTCTGTCTCTCTCTGGGTCCATGTTCCCTGTGCTGTTTCTCTCTCTCCCTGGGTCCGTGTTCCCTGTGCTGTTTCTCTGTGTCCGTGTTCCCTGTGCTGTTTCTCTCTCTCCCTGGGTCCGTGTTCCCTGTGCTGTTTCTCTGTCTCTCTGGGTCCGTGTTCCCTGTGCTGTTTCTCTCTCTCTCTCCCTGGGTCCGTGTTCCCTGTGCTGTTTCTCTCTCTCTCTCCCTGGGTCCGTGTTCCCTGTGCTGTTTCTCTCTCTCTCTGGATCCGTGTTCCCTGTGCTGTTTCTCTCTCTCTCTCTGGGTCCGTGTTCCCTGTGCTGTTTCTCTCTCTCCCTGGGTCCGTGTTCCCTGTGCTGTTTCTCTCTCTCTCTGGATCCGTGTTCCCTGTGCTGTTTCTCTCTCTCTCTGGGTCCGTGTTCCCTGTGCTGTTTCTCTCTCTCTCTCTGGGTCAGTGTTCCCTGTGCTGTTTCTCTGTCTCTCTGGGTCCGTGTTCCCTGTGCTGTTTCTCTCTCTCTCTCTGGGTCCGTGTTCCCTGTGCTGTTTCTCTGTCTCTCTGGGTCCGTGTTCCCTGTGCTGTTTCTCTGTCTCTCTGTGTCCGTGTTCCCTGTGCTGTTTCTCTCTCTCCCTGGCTCCGTGTTCCCTGTGCTGTTTCTCTCTCTCTCTCTGGGTCCGTGTTCCCTGTGCTCTTTCTCTCTCTCTCTGGGTCCGTGTTCCCTGTGCTGTTTCTCTGTCTCTCTGGGTCCGTGTTCCCTGTGCTGTTTCTCTGTCTCTCTGGGTCCGTGTTCCCTGTGCTGTTTCTCTCTCTCCCTGGGTCTGTGTTCCCTGTGCTGTTTCTCTCTCTCCCTGGGTCCGTGTTCCCTGTGCTGTTTCTCTCTCTCCCTGGGTCCGTGTTCCCTGTGCTGTTTCTCTCTCTCTCTCTGGATCCGTGTTCCCTGTGCTGTTTCTCTCTCTCCCTGGGTCCGTGTTCCCTGTGCTGTTTCTCTCTCTCTCTGGGTCCGTGTTCCCTGTGCTGTTTCTCTCTCTCTCTGTGTCCGTGTTCCCTGTGCTGTTTCTCTCTCTCCCTGGGTCCGTGTTCCCTGTGCTGTTTCTCTCTCTCTCTCTCTCTGGATCCGTGTTCCCTGTGCTGTTTCTCTCTCTCCCTGGGTCCGTGTTCCCTGTGCTGTTTCTCTCTCTCTCTCTCTCTGGATCCGTGTTCCCTGTGCTGTTTCTCTCTCTCTCTCTGGATCCGTGTTCCCTGTGCTGTTTCTCTCTCTCTCTCCCTGGGTCCGTGTTCCCTGTGCTGTTTCTCTCTCTCTCTCTCTGGGTCCGTGTTCCCTGTGCTGTTTCTCTCTCTCTCTCTGGGTCTGTGTTCCCTGTGCTGTTTCTCTCTCTCTCTCTGGGTCCGTGTTCCCTGTGCTGTTTCTCTCTCTGTCTCTGGGTCCGTGTTCCCTGTGCTGTTTCTGTCTCTCTCTGGGTCCGTGTTCCCTGTGCTGTTTCTCTCTCTCTCTCTGGGTCCGTGTTCCCTGTGCTGTTTCTCTCTCTCTCTCTGGGTCCGTGTTCCCTGTGCTGTTTCTCTCTCTCTCTCTCTGGGTCCGTGTTCCCTGTGCTGTTTCTCTGTCTCTCTGTGTCCGTGTTCCCTGTGCTGTTTCTCTGTCTCTCTGTGTCCGTGTTCCCTGTGCTGTTTCTCTGTGTCCGTGTTCCCTGTGCTGTTTCTCTGTGTCCGTGTTCCCTGTGCTGTTTCTCTCTCTCTCTGTGTCCGTGTTCCCTGTGCTGTTTCTCTCTGTCTCCCTGGGTCCGTGTTCCCTGTGCTGTTTCTCTCTCTCTCTGGGTCTGTGTTCCCTGTGCTGTTTCTCTCTCTCTCTCTCTGGGTCCGTGTTCCCTGTGCTGTTTCTCTGTCTCTCTGGATCCGTGTTCCCTGTGCTGTTTCTCCCTCTCTCTGGGTCTGTGTTCCCTGTGCTGTTTCTCTCTCTCTCTCTGGATCCGTATTCCCTGTGCTGTTTCTCTCTCTCCCTGGGTCCATGTTCCTTGTGCTGTTTCTCTCTCTCTGGATCCATGTTCCCTGTGCTGTTTCTCTCTCTCCCTGGGTCCGTGTTCCCTGTGCTGTTTCTCTCTCTCTCTCTGGGTCCGTGTTCCCTGTGCTGTTTCTCTGTCTCTCTGGGTCCGTGTTCCCTGTGCTGTTTCTCTGTCTCTCTGGGTCCGTGTTCCCTGTGCTGTTTCTCTCTCTCTGGATCCGTGTTCCCTGTGCTGTTTCTCTCTCTCTCTCTGGATCCGTGTTCCCTGTGCTGTTTCTCTCTCTCTCTCTGGATCCGTGTTCCCTGTGCTGTTTCTCTCTCTCTCTCTCTGGGTCCGTGTTCCCTGTGCTGTTTCTCGCTCTCTCTGGGTCCGTGTTCCCTGTGCTGTTTCTCGCTCTCTCTGGGTCCGTGTTCCCTGTGCTGTTTCTCTCTCTCTGTCTGGCGCTCTCACACGCTCTTTCTCTCTCTCCCTCGGCCTGTCAGCTTGTCGCTCATGCTCTGCCTGCTGCTTACTCCGCCTGTTTATGATGTTGTTTCTCTCTTTCAGAGTTGGGAAAGCAGGAGGAGATGTTCAATTCTACAAAGCTGGACCCAGACCGATGTGAGAGCTGTTATGGCGCAGAGTCTGAGGACATGAAGTGAGTGTTACTAATCAGTTCTTGGAACTTGAGGGATAGGACGAGTGAAAGAAAGCCTCTTGGAGCTGGGGCCCAGGAGGACCTCGTCCAGATTGATGCAGAACTGCTGCACACCCAGACTGGGAAGGAGGATTAACGGATTAACTGCCCCATTCCCGATTACCATCCTACAATCCCTGACATTAGACAGGGACTGCGCTTTGCTGTGTTTTCTACAGTCGTTATCCTGCTGACCTGCCTGTCACGTTAAAATCTCTCAGCACAAAAGGAAGCCATTCGGCCCAGCGTGCCAGTGTTGGCTCCTTTGAAAAATGCTATCCAATTAAACCCATTACCCTGCTATCACCACCCTACCAGTCATTGATTTTGAGATCCAAACAACTTGCTGTTTGGAAGAAAACTTGCTAAGGGATAGGAGGCAGAGGGCCAACCCTCCTATCAGTGGTAAAAGCTTTTTCCATTATGCTCATACTAAAACCCCTCAGAATTTTGAACACACTTATTAAATCTCCATTAATCTTCTTTGCTCCAAGGAGAACAGCAGCAGCCTCTCTTCTCTCCATATAACTCAAGGCTTTCATCCCTGATAAGTCTTATACTCTGTTTACCCAAGACCAGGTTATTAACGTATATCAAAAAGAGCAATGGTCCCAACATTGACTTTGAGAGGCACCACTGCACACTTCCCTCCAGTCAGTTACAGACCAGTCAGTTTAACTTCAGGGGTGGGGAAGCTTCTTGAAACAATTATTCAGGATAGAATTAATAGTCACATGGAAAAATGTGGGTTGATTAGGAAGAGCCAGCATGGATTTCTAGAGGGGAAATTTTGTTTAACTGACTTGTTGGAGTTTTTTGAAGAGGTAACAGAGAGGGTTGACGAGGGTAATTCTGTTGATATGGTGTACATGGACTTTCAAAAGGCATTTGATACAGTGTCACACAACAGACTTGAGAAAAGTTATAGCTCATGGGATAAAAGGGACAGTAGCAACATGGACACAAAATTGGCTGAGTGACAAAGAGTTATGGTCAATGAATGTTTTTTGGGCTGGAGGAAGGTTTGTAGTGGTGTTCCCTGGGGTTGGCACTGGGACTCTTGCTTTTCCTGATATATATTAATGATCTAGATCTTGGTGTACAGGGGGCAATTTCAAAGTATGTGGATGATACGAAACTTGGAAGCATTGTAAACTATGAGGAAGGCAGTATAGAAATTCAAAAGGACATAGACAAGTTGATGGAGTGGGCAGATAGGTGGCAGATGAAGTTCAATGTGGAGAAGTGTGGGGTGATGCACTTTGGTAGGAAGAACTTGGACAGACAATATAAAATAAGGGTGTGCAGGGCAGAGGGAGCTGGCTGTATACATGCATAGATCATTGAAGGTGGCAGGACAGGTGGAGAGAGCACTTATAGTATCGTGGGCTTTATTAATAGGGGCATAGAGTACAAGAGCAGAGAGATTATGCTGAGCTTATGTTAGACCTCAGCTGGGGTATTGTGTACAGTTCTGGGCACCACACTATAGGAAGAATGTGAAAGCAATGGACAGTGCAGAAGAGGTTTACAAGAATGGCTCCAGGGATGAGAAACTTCAGTTATGAAGTAGATTGGAGAAGTTGGGATTGTTCCCTTTGGAGAGGAGAAGGCTAAGAGGAGATTTGATAGAGGTGTTCAAAATCACGAGGGGGCTGGACAGAGTGGAGAGGGGGAAACTGTTCCTGCTCATAAAAAGGATTGAAAACGAGAGGGCACGGATTTAGTGATTTGCAAGAGAAGCAAATGTGATGTGAGAAAAGACTTAGCGCACAGTGAGTGGTTCGAGTCTGGAATACACTGCCTGGAATTGTGGTGGAGACAGGTTCAATCGAGGCATTCAAGAGGGCATTAGGTGATTATTTCAATAGAAACAATGCAAGGGGATGGGGATAATGCAGGAGAATGGCACTGAATCATAATGCTCATTCAGAGAGCTGGTGCAGACATAATGGACTGAATGGCCTCCTCCTGTGTTTTAACACTGTGATTCTGTAAAGGGGACATAAGGAGGCTACAAAGCTCTATAGATAGGCTAGATCTGGCAAATAGAGTATCGTGTGGGAAAATGTGACATTGTCCATTTTGGCAGGAAGAATGAAAAAGGAGCATATTATTTAAATGGTGAAAGATTGCAGAATTCTGAGATGCAGAGGGATCTGGGTGTTCTAGTGCATAAATCGCAAAAGTTTATTATGGAGCTACAGCAAGTCATTATGAAAGTGTAGTAATAATGGTTTTATTTAGCGTGTAATGTAATGTACCTTTAAGAATATTACATGTTAAGGAAGATCACATGGCAAAGTAACCAATAGGAGAGTAGTGTGAGCTACCTCTAGCAGTCAGTATAGAGTTGGAGTTGAAAGTACACGTGTAGTTGCTGCTGAGTATATTGTAAACAAACTTAATGTTTCCACCCAAGAAGTGTCTGCAGATCAACTCAGCCACCCTTACAACAAATTGGTGATGAGGATAGAACAGGATTGGACAGAAGGAATCAAGTTTAAAAAGAAATCTGTACCTCGCCCAGTGATTGTAAGTAGCAAGCTCTGTTAGAGTCAAAGAAGTTATCTCCTCTCAAGATGCCACAAATTGGGAGAATTGACTCTTTTGAACCAGCCACAGACAATTGGTCTCATTACACCTCGTGTTCCTTTTTCAAGCGATTGAGTTTAAGGGGGAAGAGAAGAGGTGTGCATTCCTCTTAAGTACTTGTGGGAGCAAAACCTACAGTCTGATTCAAAGTTTGACAGCACTCAGTGCCCCAGATTCGAAGAATTTCGATGAGTTGGTGGACCTCACGAAGGGTCATTTTCAGCCAAAGACCTCAGTCACGATGCAGAGGCTCAGGTTTAATTCGTGAAATAGAGACCTGAGTGAGACGATTGCTTGCTAAGTTTCAAACTTGAAGCAGCTAATGGAACATCGAGTTGGGTACGATTCTAAACGACGTGCTCAGAGATCATTTAGTGAAAGAAGACACTATTCAGAAAAGATTGTTGTCCAAAGTGAATTTGGATTTCAAGAAGGCGCTAGAGATGGCGCTGGCCACGGAAAGCACAGTGAGAGATTCAAAGGCAATACAGGGTGTGCAGAATGGTTCCATCCTCCACATCGGGCAGGAAACCCCAGCTGGAAAGGGTGCGAAAATGCAAGACTCTGCTGAGAAGCGGGAAACAGCCCCGGCTAGCCAAGGAATAAAGAAAAATAACTTAGCAGTGAAATTGAAGAATAATTTTAATAGAGGTGGAAACAAGCAGTCTTTTAGCAATCGACAGTTTTTTTTTAAAATCGAATGCTACTATTGTCACAGAAATGGACATATGATGAGGCAGTGCAAGGAAAGATTCAAGCAGGCTTGTAAATAAAAGAAGCCCCATGAAAGCTACAATGTGGAAGAGCCTCAAACAACAAATTCAAACATTTACTCATTGTTTAATCTGAAAGTTGGAAAGACAGAACCAATATTTGTCACAGTGAACAGGAACAGGACCAACATCCTTGCAGAGAGGTTTGCTAAAGCTGTTAGGGTGGGGGTGTGTGTGTGTGTGTGTGTGTGGTTGGCGGGGGGAGATTTTGAAAAGTAGTTCAGATGGGAGAGAAGCTGAGATGGAATTAGAAGTTAAAATGCTAGTAAGTGAGTCTGGAAGGCTAGATAAGAAAGAATGAATTTAGCAAGGCTAAATGGAATATATTTTAATGCAAGGAGCTTGAGGAATAAGGCAGACGAGCTGAGGGCACAGACAGGCACGTGGGAGTATGATATCATAACTATGATCGAGACTTGGGCTAAAAGAGGGGTGGGACTGGCAGCTCAACATTCCTGGTTCTAGGGTATTCTGATGAGATAGAGAGGGGGATAGAAGAGGAGGAGAGGTCGCAATATTGATCAAGGAATCAATTCTAGCAGTGAGGAGGGATGATATTCTGGAAAGATCACCAAATAAGACCATTTGGTTAGAAGTAAAAAAACACAAAAGGGGTAACTCGCTGTGGGGTGTGTACTATAGGCCCCCAAACATTCAGGGAGAGATGGAGGATCAAATATGTAATCAGATTTCAGGCAAGTGTAAGAATAATAAGGCAGTAATAGTCGGGGATTTTAACTACCCCAATATTAACTGGGATAGTTTTAGTGTGCAAGGTAGAGATGGGAAAAAATTCTTAAGTTGCATCCAGGAGAACTTTTTTTTAGCCAGAATGTAGAAAGCCCAACAAGGGAGGGGGCAGTTCTGGACCTAATATTTGGAAATGAGCCCAGGGCAGATGAAAGGCATATCAGTAGGGGAGCATTTTGGAGATAGTGACCATAACTCAGTTAGATTTAGGATAGTTATGGAAAAGGATAAGGTTGGGCCGGGAATAAAATTTCTAAACCGGGGGAAAGGCTACTTTTACTAAGATTAGATACGATTTGGCCCAAGTGGACTGGGAGCAGCTACTTGCAGATAAAACTGTGTCAGAGGAGTGGGAGGCATTCAAGGAGGAAATAGGAAATAGCGAGAGTACAGGCAAATATGTTCCCGTAAAGATAAAGCGGGGGGACCAAGTCTGGAGAACTCTGGGTGTCAAGGGAGATAAAGGTTAGGATTAAGAAAACAGAGAAGCTTATGGCAGATACTGGGGGTTCAATACGGCAGAGACCCTAGAAGAGTGTAAAAAGTGCAGGGGGGATCTGAAAAAGGAAATTGGGAAAGCTAAAAGTGCACGAGAACGCATTTGTGGGTAGAATAAAGGAAAACTCTATATAAAGAGCAAGAGAATAACTAGGGAAAGAGTAGGGCCAATTAGGGACAATAGAGGTAATCTGTGTGTGGACCCGGAAGACGTGGGTACAGTCCTCAATGAATACTTTGCCTCGGTCTTCACAATGGAAAAGGACGACGCAGGTATAGACATCAGGGCGGAGGACTGCGAAATATTCAAGGAAATTAACATAGAGAGAAGGGACTTAAAAGTGGATAACTCCACAGGCCCGGATTAGATGTATCCCAGGTTGTTGAGGGAGGCAAGGGAACAGATATTAGGGGCCCTGGCAGTAACTTTCAAATCCCAGGTGAGGTGCCAGAGAACCGGACGACTGCTAACATTGTCCCATTATTAAAAATGGAGGAAGGGATAGACCAGCGAATTACAGGCCAGTGAGTCTAACCTTGATAGTGGGGAAGTTACTAGATTGAATTCTGAGGGACAGAATATATCTGCATTTGGAGAGACTAAGATTAATTGGGGATAGTCAGCATGGATTTAAGGGAAGGCTGTGTTTGAGAAATTTGATCTAATTTTTTGAGGTAACCAGGAGTGTTGATGAGAGTAATGCATTTGATGTGGTCTACATGGACTTCAAGTCTTCTGATAAGATCCTCATGACAGACTGGTCAAGAAAGTAAGAGCCCATGGGATCCAAGGCAAAGTGGCACGTTGGATCCAAAATTGGCTGAGAGGCAGGAAGCAGAGGGTGATGGTGGAGGGATGTTTCAGTGACTGGAAGTCTGTTTCCAGTGGGGTTCCACAGGGCTCGGTGCTATGGCCCTTGCTGTTTGTGGTGAACATAAATGTAGGGAGTATGATCAAGAAGTTTGTGGATGACATGAAAATTAGTCGGGTGGTAAATAGTGAGGAGGAGAGCTGTAAACTGCAGCAGGATATCAATGGACTGGTCAGGTGGGCAGAGCAGTGGCAAATGAAATTCAACCTGGAAAAGTGAGAGGTAAAGCACTTGGGGAGGGCTAACAAGGCAAAGGATTACACTGTGAATGGTAGGACCCTGGAAAGTACTGAAGATCAGAGGAACTTTGGTGTGCATATCCACAGATCCCTGAAGGTAGCGGGACAGGTAGATAAGGTGGTTAAGAAGGCATATGGGATACTTGCCTTTATTAGCTGAGGCATAGAATACAAGAGCAGGGAGGTTATGCTGGAACTGTATAAAATGCTGGTTAGGCCACAACTGGAGTACTGTGTGCAGTTCTGGTCACCACATTATAGGAAGGATGTGATTGCACTGGGGAGGGTGCAGAGGAAATTTACCAGGATGCTGCCTGGGCTAGAGGGCCTGAGCAATGAGGAGAGATTGGGTTGTTTTCCTTGGAACAGCGAAGGTTGAAAGGGGATCTGATAGAGGTGGATAAGATTGAGGGACATAGGATGGATAGGAAGGCACTTTGGGGCCAGTAACCAGGGGGCATAGATTTAAGGTAAGAGGTAGAAGGCTGAGGGGAGTTGAGAAATCTTTTCACCCAGAAGGTGGTGGATCTGTGCCTGAATGGGTAGTTGAGTCAGAGAAACTCATAACGTCTTAGAAGTATTTAGATATTCACTTGCATTGCTATAGCTTCCAGGGCTATGGGCCAAGTGTTGGAAAATGGGATTAGTGTAGTCAGATCTTTGTTGACTGGCGTGGACACGATGGACCGAATGGCCTCCTTCTATTTTGTAAACGCCTGAGTCTGAGTAACCAATAGGAGAGTAGCACGGGCTACCTCTAGCAGTCAGTGTAGAGATCGAGTTGGAGTTGAAAGCACACATGTAGTTGCTGCTAAGCATGTTGTAAATAAACTTAGTGTTTCCAGATCAACTATATCATCAATAGTAGCAACTCGGCCACCCTTACAACAGAAAGCTAATAGAATGTTATCGTTTATTGTGCGAGGAGTTGAATACAAAAGGAGGGAGGTTATGCTTCAGTCAGACAAAGCTCTAGTGAGACCACAGCTGGAGTACTGTGTACAGTATTGGTCTCCTTATTTAAGGATGTATATGTGTTGGAAGCAGTTCAGAGAAGGTCGTCTAGACTTATACCTGGAATGGGAGGGTTGTCTTATTAGGAAGGGTTGGACAGGCTAGGTTTGTATCTACTGAATTTTAGAAGAGTAAGAGGCGACTTGATTGAAACATAAGATCCTGATGGGTCTTGACAGGGTAGATTTGGAGGGGATGTTCCCTCTTCTGGGAGAATCTAGAACTAGGGGGTCACTATTTAAAAATAAGGGGTTGTTCATTTAAGACAGATGAGGAGAATTTTTTTCTCTGAGGGTAGTGTGTCTTTGAAACGCTCCCTCCAAAGGCAGTGGAAGCAAAAGGTGAAATTATTCTGCCTCTCCAGTTTCATGGACACTTGAAAGGTGTTTCCACAAAGTTGCCTGTGAACAGTGCATTTGTGTGTGTGTGCACGTTTATATTCTACCTTGGAGTGTATAATTCAATTTAAAATAACCCAACAGCAAAGCCTTCTCACTAAAAAGGCCATGGTTAGTTTATTTCACACTTGCCCTGCAAGTTACCTAAGAAAAGATAAAGTTATTAACACATATACACACACACAAAAATTAGTTACAAATGAAGATAAACAATATTTATAAACATGGTTTAGTCCATATTCAATGCAGACCTGATATGACTTGAAGACTAGGTGTTGTCTGAAGTGAAGGTTTTGAGGTTGCAGAGTTGTTTCTGCAGCTGTGATGGCTTCCACTGTCAAATTGCTGGAGGCTTGTAGATGGAATCAGGTTTACAGGGAGGAGTGAATGTTCCTTCTTAGAATTCTGCAGGCATGGCACTTCTAGCTGCCCAGTTACCTACACAGACCATCAGCTGTTGCTGGATGTCCGCCTCTCCCTGGGTTGACTCTTCTTCAAGACAGTTCAAAATGGATCTGAAAGTACAGGTAGAATTTTCCTGCTGTATCTCTAGCGGAAAGCCAATGTGGCCGCTGTAGCATGTGAACTGGACAAAATGCCAACTTATTGTCCAAATAAAGCAAGTGGTAATCCCAGTTAGCAAACAGAAGTCTCCTTATCAGCTGTAATGTTCAAAATTGGCCAAGGTTTTCATACCTTTAGGTAAAGCCATTCTCTATTTGATGACTCATTGAATTTCGAAAGTCTTTTCATGTTTCGATATGTCTGCCTGCAATCCACTTGGAATCTTCCGGAAGCTTGACAACATTGCAGTTGTAACGTCAGGTGACCTGTGGAAAGATCAACTGTGTTCCTTTAAAAAAGGCCTTACAGTTTTTAAAAAATCTAATGTCCTCATGTCTGCTCAGCATGGAACCAGGCTATTTCGCCCAAAGTACATCACGTCACACTTTTCCACGTTAAACTGCATCTTCCCCTGTCTGCCCATTTCACCAGCCTATCTAGGTCCCCCTGAAGCCTGCCAGTATTCTCCTCACTACTTACGATATGAAAAAGTTTTGTATTGTCCACAAACTTGTGCTCCCTATTCCCAAGTCCAGGTCATTTATGTAACTCAAAACAATGGTCCCAATACTGACCTCTGGACCTACTACATGCTTTCCTCCAGTCAGCAAAATATTTGTTCATCACAACTCTCTCCCTCTGATCCCTTAGCCAATTTTATTCCAAGTGTCCGTTTAGCTCTGTGTTTCTATTTTCCAAATAAGTCTGTTATATATTACTTTATCAAAATCATTTTAAAAGTCTATATATATATATATATATATATATATAACATCCACCTCTCTATCTTCACCAACTTCCTCTGTTGCTTCCTTAGTGAAGACAGGTGCAAAGTGATCCTTTGAATGATGTTCCGGAGTGCGCTGCACAGGGATTGGAGGGATAAATTGCTCCTTTCCAGCTGACAACCTGATCTGCAGACACTGCCTGCAGAGAGCCCATGTGTCGTTTCAAAGCCTCGTGCTTTCCTTGTGTTGTCTGTATGCAGCAGGAACCTGCTGTAGTAACATGGGCTGATTGGTCTGTGCAGATGTTGTAACATTGGTGTTGATTGGTCTCTGCAGATGTTGTAACACGTGTGCTGATGTGCGTGAGGCCTACAGACGGAAAGGCTGGGCGTTCAAGAACGCCGACACTATTGAGCAGTGCATGAGGGAAGGATTCACCCAGAAATTGCAGGAGCAGAAGAACGAGGGCTGTCAGGTCTATGGATTCCTGGAGGTCAACAAGGTGAGTCTGTGGCTAGATGTTGGTCATCAGCGATGGTGATTGCAGTGCCTGTAGTTAGATGTCGATTCCGGTTTTTTAACTGGCTCCTCTACCTTTTTGTTTCTCATTGATCAGGTGGCTGGAAATTTCCATTTTGCTCCTGGGAAAAGTTTTCAGCAGTCACATGTCCATGGTAAGAGGAAACGTTGAGTTCATTCAAAGTTTGTTTGGGTGGGACTTGTGAGTGGATGTGCCTGTCACGGGGGAGGTGGGGGAGGGTGTGGTTTGAGGCGATGGTTGGGGCTAATTGTTTAAGGAAGGTACAACAACTTGCATTGATAGATTGCTGCAGGAAAACGCCCCAAGGCACTTTACAGCATTGTGACACATGAAATACTTGAGCCAAAGGAGGAGATATTAGAAGCAAAAGATTTAATGGCAAGTTTGGAGAGATACAGGGAGAGGATTAGGGAAGGAATTTCATAACCCAGGGCCTTGGTAGCTAAGGCCATGAATGCCAGTGGGCGGACAATTAAAATTGGAAATTCACAGAAGGTTGGCATTGGAGGAGCTTAGAGATTTTGGAGGGTTGGAGTTTAGAGAGATGAGGAGGGGCAAGACATTTGAACATGGGTGAGAATTTCCAAATTGTCGTTACCTGTCCAGGAGCCAGTGTAGGTGATACGAATTAGGAGCGGGAGTAGGCCGTTTGACCCCTCAACCCTGTTCTGCCATTCGATAAGATCACGGTTGATCGGATTGTGGCCCTAACTCCACACTCCACCTAATCCCAGTAACCTTTGACCCCCTTGTAAGTCAAGAATCTATCTGCTCTCTAAGGGAGAGAGTTCCACAGACACACGACCCTCTGAGGGGGAAAATAAAATCTTGACTCCATGTTAAATGGGGGACCCCTTATTTTTAAACTGTGTCCCCTAGTTATGGTCTCTCCCACAAGGGGAAACATCCTCTAAGCATCCACCCTGTCAAGTCCCCCAGGATCTTATATGTCTCAAGAAGATCATCTCTTGTTCTTCTAAACTCCAATGGATACTGGCCCGACCTGTCCAACCTTTCCTCATAAGATAGCCTAGGAATCAGTCAAGTGAACCTTCTCTGAATTGTTTCTAATGCAGTTACGTCATTCTTTTAATAAGGAGACCAAAACTGTAAACAGTATTTGAGATGTGTTCTCACCAATGCCATGTACAACTGTAGCAAAACATCCTTTATTTTACTTTCTATTCCCCTTGCAATAAATGACAACATTCCATTTGCCTCCTAGCCACTTGCTGTGCCTGTATACTAACCTACTATGATTCATGGACCAAGTTACCCACATCTCTCTGTACCTCATGTTAGAATCCTTAGTCAGACTCCGGGACATGGGAGGGAGATCCAGTTAGGGACCAATGACGGTTTGTTTAAGGTAGATAATGGTTGAGATTCAAGACACCTGCTTTTGGAATAAAGCCACAAGATTCTATGGATTTTGAACAAACAAAAACACACTTTCCTATACAAGTTCAGAAAGATTAAAACAGTTTACAAAGCTGCCTTATACTTATCTTGAATGTTAGAGTGTGAGGCACATGCAAATTAACAGATGAACTGTGGTCAGACATACCACGTTACAGAGTAAATGACAGATGCAACCGAAACTGAATCCATGGATTTCTCAACAAACCCCCCATACGTTAGTCCCACTGTAAGTCACCCAGTCTCACTACAACTACGTGTTTCTCACGAGAGTTTCCAATCTCCACCTTTGAAGATCTCTCCTTGGAATTCTCTCCAGAGTGACAAAGGAGACAGAAGAGTGGTTGAGAGAGATACTGGTGAGTTAGAGTTGGGTAGTGACAGCAAACATGTGCAACTTGATGTGTTTTGAATGATGTTGCTGTGGAGCAACATGTCGATGGGAAATAGAAGGGAACTAAGAATAGATGTGTGGGGAACACCAGAGGTAATGGTGTGGCAGTGGGAAGAGAAGACACTGTAGGGCATTTTCTGGCTATGACTGGATAGAGGAATGGAACCAGGGAAGTGCAGTCTCATGCAGCTGGACCACAGTGGGGGAGGAGTTGGAGGAGGATGGTGTGGTCAACCATGTTAAAGACTGCAGATAGGATAAGGAGGGATAGGTTACCTTTGTCACAGTCATATAGGATGTCATTTGTTTCAGTACTGTGGCAGGGACACATTCAAACATGGGGTTCCAGGAAAGATGGGTATGGATTTAGGAGGCGATAGCACATACAAAGACTGTGGAGAAGAAAAGGAAATTGGAGATGGAGCAGTAGTTTGCAAGAATAGAAGATCAGGGATGGATTTTTTGAAGGGAGGGGAGAAGGGTGGTGATGACAGGTTTGAAGAAGGGAACAGTACCTGTGGAGAGGGTGACCGTTGCCAATATCGGCTGACTTGAGGATTAGGTGAAGTTGGATGGCCACCTATTTGGTAGAATCAAGGGAGCAGGAGATGACTCGTGGATCAGATGACCTTTTATGGAACTTTGGGGAAAGTTTGTCCCAGTGGATTAGTGGGAGGGAGGGAGGGAGCATCAGAGGCAGCTGAACAGATGGTTTCCATCTTTGTGGTGAAGAAGCCCATGAGCTCCTCACGCTCATTGGAGAGGACGATGGGTGGGGAGGAAGTGAGGGGTTTACGAAGGGAAGAGAAACCAGTCATAAGACCATAAGACATAGGAGCAGAAATTAGGCCATTCGGCCCATCAAGTCTGCTCCGCCATTCAATCATGACTGATAAGTTTCTCAACCCCAATCTCCCGCCATCTTCCATAACCTTTGATCCCCTTACCAATCAAGAACCTATCTATCTCGGGTCATTATCTTTGCATTCCTGGAATAGCGAGCAGTTTTCAACCAGCCAAGCCGAAAGCCATGTAAGAAAAAACATACAATATGGTAAAGATTAGTGGTAAGCCAGAGGATTGGGACAGTTTTAAAAACCAACAAAAGATGACCAAAAAATAGAGGGAGAAAATAAACTTTAAGCATAAACTAGTAAATAATATAAAAACGGGTAGTAAGATCTTCTTTAAATATATAAAAAAGAAGAGATACACCAAAGAGAACCCTCAGAAAATGAGGCTGGGGAAATAATAGGGAACCAGGAAATGGCAGAGGAGTTGAATAAATACATTGTATCCATCTTCACGGTAGAAGACACTAATAGCATTCCAAAAATACTAAATCAGGGGGCAAAAGCTGGGGGCGGAGGAGGGGGGAGAGAGAGAAATAAATACAATAACAATCACTGGAGAAGAAGTACTGGGGAAACTAATTGGGTTAAAGGTCAGTAAATCCCCTGGACCTGATGGGTTGTATCCTAGGATATTAAAGGAAGTAGCTACAGAGATAGTGGATGCACTGGTAGTAATCTTCCAAGAATCCTTAGATTCTGGAAAAGTCCCAGAAGATTGGAAAACTGCCAATGTAGCGGCCTTATTCAGAAAGGGAGGGAGATACAAAACACAGGTAACTATAGACCAGTTAGCTGAATATCTGTCATTGGAAAAATGTTGGTCTATTATAAAGGATGTAATAGCAGAGAATTTAGAAATGCACAATCTAATCAAGCAGAGTCAGCATGGCTTCATGAAGGGGCAATCATGCCTGACAAATTTATTAGAATTCTTTGGGGAGGTAACAAGCAGGATAGATAAAGGGGAACCAGTAGATGTAATATATTTGGATTTCCAAAAGGCATTAGATAAGGTACCGCGCATAAGGCTACTTAATAAAATAAGAGTCCATGGTGTTGGGGTAGTATATTAGCATGGATAGAGAATTGGCTAACTAATAGAAGACAGAGTTGGAATAAGGGGAGCATTTTCACGATGGCAACCTGTAACTAGTGGAGTGCCACAGGGATCAGTGCTGGGGCCACAGTTATTCACAATATATATTAATGACCTGGATGAGGGAAGCTAATGTACTATCGCCAAGTTTGTGGATGACACAAAAATAGGTGGGAAGGCAAGTGGTGAAGATGACACAAAGAGTCTACAGAGAGATATAGACAGGTTAAGTGAGTGGACCAAAAAGTGGCATCGTAATATAACGTGGGAAAATGTGAGGTTATGCACTTTGGCAGGAAGAATAGAGGAGCTGAATATTATTTAAATGGAGAAAGACTGCAGAAAGCTGCAGCACAGAGGGATTTGGGAGTCCTCGTGCATGAATCCCAAAAAGCTAATGTACAAGTTCAACAGGTAATAGGGAAGGTAAATGAAATGTTGGCCTTTATTTCAAAGGGAATGGAGTATAAAAATAAGGAAGCCTTGCTAAAACTATACAAGGCACTAGATAGTCCACACCTAGAATACTGTGAACAGTTTTGGTCGTCTTATCTAAGAAAAGATATACTGGTGTTGGAGGCAGTCCAGAGAAGGTTCGCTAGATTGATCCCGGGTATGGAGAAAGTTTCTTATGAGGAGAGGTTGAGTAGGTTGGATCTGTACTCTTTGGAGTTTAGAAGAATGAGAGGCAACCTTATTGAAACATACAAGATACTTAGGGAGCTTGACAGGGTAGATGCTGAGAGGCTGTTTCCCCGTGTGGGAGAGTCTAGGACCAGAGGGCATAATCTCAGAGTAAGGGGTCACCCATTTAAAACAGAGATGAGGAGGAATTTCTTCTCTGAGGATAGTGAATCTGTGGAATACTTTACTGTAGATGCTGGGTCGTTAAGTATATTTAAGGCTGAGATAGACAGATTTTTAATCAGGGAATCAAGGGTTGTAGGGAAAAGGCAGGAAAGTGGAGTTGAGGATTATCAGATCAGCCGTGATCTCATTGAATGGTGGAGCAGACTCGATGGACCGAATGGCCTACTTCTGCTCCTACATCTTATGGTCTGATGGCAAATGGCTAAACCGGTTGTCTGCCACATCCTTTCAAGTCTGTGTTCGCTAGGACTTAAGGGAGTGGAGATGTGGATGGTATCAGGCAGCGAGGGGGGGTGGGGGCACGCAGATTTGGAAAGAAAAGTAAATATTTTACTGGAGCTGAGAGCATCAGTAGTGGAAGCGAGGGTGTGATTGAACCAATTGACAGCTGTAGAAATAACTTGTCAAATGGAGAGCTAAAGGTTAGACAGTGGGGTTTATTTCCCTGGGGTGGATGTAGAAGGAACTGTGGTTAGAAAGAGACACTGAAGAGCGATACATCCCTGAGGGGAGAGATGGCCTTACCTGTGATGCATATTAAATATTGGACTTGGCAAAAAGTTCCAAACTCTGTCCAATCCAATACTGGATGTTTTCAGGTATTTTTACACCTGTGAATCTACCTTCATTTTCCAAGATACAGTCAAGTTTGCTGTGTGATTGCCCTATGATGCTTCCCTACTTTTAAAAATTGTTTCTTTTCTTCCTTGCAGTCCATGCTGTTGAGAGTAAGTGACTAATTCTCAATTCTGTTCCCTTCCACTTGCCTTTAATAATTCTCCACATCTTGTGTAACTTTTTGCTAGAATGCCTGTGAAACACTCTTTGCTAAAGCCCATTTGCTCTGTGTAGTTCCAGCTCACGCTTTGTGTTAATTGTGATGGTGTTGCATGAATCTGCACAGTATGATGGTAATTTAGTAAACAGAATGGGCGGGGGGGTGAATTTTTCATTCGGTGCCACTGACCTGAAAGTCACCAGCAGGAACAATAGCGACTCAGAGAACCTGAGAGAAGATAACTAACACTGGGGTACCGGGATACAGGTCTGTCTCTGTACAGCACTGGGGTACAGTATTGACGGGTACAAATAAGTGGCTGTACTTGAGTAGACCACTGGTAGGGACAGGTCTGTCACGGTATAACATTGGGGTCTGTCATTGTATAATACTGGGGTACAGTACTGGTGGGGACAGGTCTGTCACTATAATACTGGCTTACAGCACTGGTGGGGACAGGTCTTGTCACTGTATAACATTGGCACAGTACTGGTGGGGACAGTTCTGTCACTATAATACTGGGGTGCAGTGCTGGTGGGCACATTTCTGTCACTATAACCATGGGTTACAGTACTGGTGGGGTCTGCGGTCTCACTGTATAAAATGGGTGCAGTACAGATAGGGATTGGTCTGTCAATGTGTAATACTGCGGTACAGTGCTAGTGGGGACACCTCTGTCACTGTATAACACAGGCACAGTACTGGTGGGGACAAGTCTGTCATTATAATATTGGGATACAGTACTGGTGAGGACAGTCTATCTTTTATAATACGGGTACAGTACTGGTGGGGACAGGGTCTGTCACTATAACCCTGGGGTACATACTTTTGGGGACAGCTCTGTCACTGTATAACACGGGTACAGTACTGATGGGGACAGGTCTGTCATTATAACTGGGTTAAGGTACTGGTGGGGCCAGGTCTGTCACTACATAATACTGGGGTACAGTATTGGTGGGGCCAGGTCTGTCACTACATAACACTGGGGTACAGTATTGGTGGGGCCAGGTCTGTCACTACATAACACTGGGGTACAGTATTTTTTAAAAATTCATTCATGGGATGTGGGTTTCGCTGGCTGGGCTAGCATTTAACGCCCATCCCTAGTTGCCCTTGAGAAGGCGGTCGTGAGCTGCCTTCTAGAACCACTGCAGTCCATGTGGTATGGGACACAGCACTGTTAGGAAGGGAGTTGCAGGATTTGGACCCAGCGACAGTGAAGGAATGGTGATATATTTCCAAGTCAGGATAGTGAGTTGCAGGTAGTGGTGTTCCCATCTATCTGCTGCCCTTGTCCTTCTAGATGGTAGTGGTCGTGGGTTTGGAAGGTGCTGTCTAAGGAGCCTTGGTGAGTTCCTGTAGTGCATCTTGTATATGGTACACACTGCTACTACTGTGTGTCGGTGGTAGAGGGAGTGAATGTTTGTGGATGTGGTGCCAATCAAGCAGGGCTGCTTTGTCCTGGATGGTGTCAAGCTTCTCAAGTGTTGTGGGAGCTGCAGTCACCCAGGCTAGCGGGGGAGTATTCCAAGACACTCCTGACTTGTGCTTTGTAGATGGTGGACAGGCTTTGGGGAGTCAGAAGGTGAGTTACTCGTCGCACTATTCCTAGCCTCTGACCTGCTCTTGTAGTCACTGTATTTATATGGCTAGTCCAGTTCAGTTTCTGGTCAATGGTAACACCAGGATGTTGATAGTGGGGGAGTCAGTGATGGTAATGCCATTGAACATCAAGGGGTGATAGCTGAATTCTATCATGTTGGAGATGGTCATTGCCTGGCACTTGTGTAGCATGAATGTTACTTGTCACTTGTCAGCCCAGGACTGGATATTGTCCAGGTCTTGCTGCATTTGGACATGGACTGATTCAGTATCTGAGGAGTCATGAATGGCGCTGAACATTGTGCAATCATCAGTGAACATCCCCACTTCTGACCTTATGATGGAAGGAAGGTCATTGATGGAGCAGCTGAAGATGGTTGGGCCAAGGACACTACCCTGAGGAACTCCTACAGTGATGTCCTGGAACTGAGATGACTGACCTCCAACAACCACAACCATGTTCCTTTATGCTAGTTATAACACTATATGTCACTATAACACTGGATAATAGTACTGGTGGGGACAGGTCTGTCACTGTATAACAGGTACAGTACTGGTGGGATTAGGTCTGTCACTGCATAACATGGGTACAGTACTGGCGGGGACAAGTCTGTCTCTCTATAACATGGGTACTGTACTAGTGGGGACAGGTCTGTCATTGTATAACAGTGGGGTACAATACTGGTGAGGACAGGTCTGTCATTGTATAACACTGGGATACAGTACTGGTGGGGTCAGGTCTGTCACTGTATAACACTGGGATACAGTACTGGTGGGGTCAGGTCTGTCACTGTATAACACTGGGATACAGTACTGGTGGGGACAGGTCTGTCACTGTATAACACTGGGGTACAGTACTGGTGGGGACAGGTCTGTCACTGTATAACACAGGTACAGTACTGGTGGTGCTAGGTCTGTCACTGCATAACACTGTACAGTACTGGTGGGGACAGGTCTGTCACTCTATAACACTGGGGTACAGTACTGGTGGGGACAGGTCTGTCACTCTATAACACAGGTACAGTACTGGTGGGATTAGGTCTGTCACTGCATAACATGGGTACAGTAGTGGCGGGGACAAGTCTGCTCTATAACATGGGTACTGTACTAGTGGGGACAGGTCTGTCATTGTATAACAGTGGGGTACAATACTGGTGGGGACAGGTCTGTCATTGTATAACATTGGGATACAGCACTGGTGGGGACAGGTCTGTTACTGTATAACACTGGGGTACAGCACTGGTTGGTACAAGCTGCTGGGAGTGTATGACTTTGAGATATATGAAGTATATCAGAACATTAAAGGGCAGATTTCCCTAATTCTGCTGTTTGTGCCAAAGCAAACCAGTTACATGTTGGTTCTGTCCATTCACATCTATTCTGTAATTTCTGTGTTTTTCCCATGACAGTTTGGCTTTCATCTGCAAATTTGGCTAATTTGCCTTGATTCTGATGTATTGCCAGAAATGGACGAGTTTGAGTAGATGTGTTACTGTATTTTACGTTGACTGTGATAACCGCTCTTCTTGATTAATGGACAATTTATTTTGCTTTCCAATTCTCCCTCTCCATTTCACTATCACAGTGGCCATCTATTTAACATTGACATTCCCAGGATGTGGACAATGCTGCCCAACAGAACCATAAATTGAATGGGTTGGAGTCAGTCTCACGCAATTTCAGATTGCATCAAAGTCTCTGGTTCACTTCCTTGCAGGACATGAGTGAGCCATGTGGACTTTTACCACGGTCAGCATCTTGAAGTTATCCTCAGAAGTGAACTCGCTGATCAGATGAATTGAGTTCAGTTTCAGTCACTGGTCATCAATAACCACTAGACTGCTGTATCTGTGTGAGAGTGGCGGAAGGATCTCAAATCGGTTTTTAACTCTGATTTTATATAAAACCATTTTGCCAGTTTTGTTACTAACACTTTTGGCTTTTGCTGCTGATGCATGATTTCTGGAATATCCATGCATGGATTGAGTGATATTAGCAGAAGAGACTAATGGATATGAAATAACTCTCAAAATGGCTGCAAAAATAACTAGCTTGCTTATGTAAAATAATTAAACAACTACATTTCTGGTTGAAGGAAAGAAAGTAAAAAGCATCCCTTTGGGTCAGTGGTCACCAGGGCTGGGAGCAGCAGTCTCTCTGATGGAATATTGACAACTGGAAATGTGGATGGACATCCATGACTAGATGAACTGTGCAGAAGATTTTAGTAACAATTCTTATGTTTTATAGAATGTAATTTTTGTTTTTAGTCATTCCGATTTTTATATATATGTCCATAGGATATGAACATCGCTGGCTAGGCCAGCATTTATTGCCCTTCCCTAATTGATCTTGAGACGTTGGTGGTGAGCTACCACCTTTAACTATTGCAGTCCATGTGGTGAACATACACCCAGAGTGCTGTTAGGGAGGGTGTTCCAGGATTTTGACCCAGCGACTGTTACCCTCCAGTAACCATAAACATTGCCCTTTGTGCTGGGTTTGCCTCCAGCCAGTGGAAATTTTCCCACCATTGGCTTCAGTTTTGTTAGGGCTCCTTGATGCTACCCTTGGTCAAATGCTGCCTTGGGCACTTACTCTCACCTCCCCTCTGGAATTCAGCTCTTTTGTCCATGTTTGGATCAAGATTGTAATGGGGCCTGGAGCCGAATGGCCCTGGCGAAACCCAAATTGAGCATCAGTAAGCAGATCATTGCTGAGTAAGTGCTGCTTGGTAGCACTGTTGACAACTCGTTCCATCACTTTGCTGATGATTGAGTATTGACTGACGGGGTAATAATTCACCAGTTGGTTTGTCTTGTTTTTGTGGACAAGGCATATCTGGGTAATTTTCCATTGTTGGGTAGATGCCAAGGTTGTAGCTGTGTACTGGAACAGCTTGGCTAGGAACACAGCTAGTTTACGAGCACCAGTCTTCAGCACCACAGCTAGGATATTGTAGAGTCTATAACCTTTACTCTGTCCGGTGCATTCAGCCCTTTACTGATATCTGGAGACTGATGTCTGAGATGGTGGTGAGCTCAGGAGAAGGCCAAAATGGATCATCCACTCAACACTTTTGGCTGACGATGGCTATAAATGTTACAGCCTTGTCTTTTTCACTGACATGCTTGCTCCCTCATCACTGAGGATGCAAATGTTCATGGAGTCTTCTCATTGAACCATGGCTGATTTCATCTTAATGGTAATGGTAATGTGAGGGATATGGCAAACCATGAAATTACAGATTGTGATTTAATATTCTGTTGCTAATGATCCACAGCACCTCATGACTGCTCGGTTTTGAGCTGCTAGATCTGTTCTGAATCTATTCCATTTAGCACGATGGTAGTGCCACACAGCATGATGGAAGGTATGCTCAGCACAATGCTGAAGTCCCTAGACATTCGAGGGTAACTCTGCAGGGTTGACTGGGCTGGGTGTGCCTTTGTCATGTCCAGTGTTCAGGTCGATGCTGGATGTTCCATCTAGTTTTATTCTTATACTTGTAATTGTGGTTTGTACAACTGAGTGGCTTGCGAGGCTGTTTCAGAGGCAAGTTGAGAGTCCACTACATTGTTGTGGATCTGGAGTCACATATAGGCCCTAAGGACTAAAGGACTTTGGTGAACTAGGTCAGTAGTTAAGTGATCATCATTACTTATACTGTACTAACTTCTCATTCCAAATATATTTAATTATCTGGATTTAAATTTCCCATCCTCTGTGGTGGAATTTGAATGGTCTCTGGATCATTAGTCCAGGCCTCTAGTTTAGTAGTTTGGTAACATATAACCACTTATGCTATCGTTACCACTGTAAACTGTTAAAAGCACAGTAATGTTATTAACGCCTATTTTTAATTAATTCATCTTTTCTCTCCCCTTTTCTCAGTTCATGACCTGCAAACCTTCGGATTAGACAATGTAGGTATAGCTACAATCTCATGAGAACATTTTTTATTAACCTAATAAATACTGATTTCATGTTGCACATTGGACAATAAATTGTATAACTCAAATTAGACCACTGTTTTCTTTAAAAGTGCTTTGCGATGAAATCATAAAACACGTTTATAAAGAACAGACAAAACCTTTCACCAAGTTCAAAGGGACAGGAAATAGTGCAAGTGGAAGCAGAAATTTGTAAAGGGATGAATTGGCTGAGCAAAACTGTGGCAGATGAAGTTCAAACATGGCAAAATGAGAGATCCATTTTGGATCAAAGTAGATGGATCAGAATATTTTCTAAACAGTGAGAAGCTAGAAACTGGATAAGCAGAAAGATGAAGCTCAGATTTGCCAGAATGATACTGGGTCTAAAAATTACATTGAGGACAGGTTACACAAACTAAGCTTGTATTCCCTCTGTATGTAGATGATTAAGGGGTGACCTAATTCGGGTGTTTAAAATATAAATATTGTGCCTACAAGAGCAGGTCATTCTGTGGCAAGTAGCTCACCTGACTCCCCAAACCTTTCCACCATCTACAAGGTATAAATCAGCCTACACCTGCCTGGATAACTGGCTCTGACAATACCCAAAGCTTGATGCCAAACAAGACACAGCAGTCTGCTTGATTGGCACCTCATCCACCACCTTGAACTTTCACTCCCTCCACCCTGACACACAGCAGCAGCAGTGTGTACAGTATACAAGCTGCACTGCAGCAAGTTACCAAGCCTTTTTCAACGGCTTCTTCCAAACTCATGACCTCTACCACCTAGAATAACAAGGGCAGCAGGTGCATGGGAATACCACCACCTGCAAGTTCTTCAAGTCGCTCACCATCCTGAATTGGAAATATATCGCCGTTCCTTCACTGTCACTGGGTCAAAATCCTGGAACTCCCTTACAGCACTGTGGGTGTACCTACACCACATGGACTGTTCAAGAAGGCAGCTCATCACCGTCTTCTCAAGCACATTTAGGGATGGACAATCTTTAATGCCACCAACATTGACATCCCAAGAATGAATTTAAAAAAAACGATTGATGGATTTAATAGCCAAATAGATGGAAACTTTTTCCTTTTGGAGGGAGAATCCAGAAGTGGGCCTAACCTTAAAATTGACAGTTGGTTGTTCAGGGAATGATGCCTGGAGCACTTCCTCACATACAGGATAGTGAAAATCTGGAACTCTCATCCCTTCTTCCCTACCACCCCCTCAAAAAGGCTGTCGATGTTCGAGGTCAGTTGAAATTTTCAAGACTGAGATTGATCGATTTTTGTTAGGCAAAGGATTTGAGGAGATATGGAGCAAAGGTGCAGAACAGCAATGATCTAACTGGCTGTTGGTAAATCCATCTGGGATTGTAATTGGGTTAAGTTCAGAAATGGTTAAGGAGAGCCCCTCACAGGCTGGCTGAAAGACCAATAAGGTTCTTGGATTTTATCCAATGCCTCCGAACTTCTCACCATCCTGTATCTGAGCTTTGCCTTTTAATCTAGCAGTGAATTTCATCCAAATTCTGAGGCTACTATTGACACTGACCATCTGGAATTCAGCATAGCCACACCTGTGATGTGCTTAACGTCTGCTGAATGTTATCTATTCATTACCCAAATTTACTCAATATCCTTGACAAAAACAACTTGCATTTATTTGTCTTAGATCATTTTACTATTTGTCAATTTATGTATAGCAGTGTTTTAAATTCCTGATGGGTAGAGCATCATGCAAATCCTGTGCCCAATAGCCTTAGCAGACAGGTTCTGCTGAACTTGGCATGCACGCATGCATTTATATAGCACGGTGAATATAGTAAAACATCCCAAGGCGCTCAACAGGAGTGATTATTGAACAAAGCCTGACACCAAACAAAGGGATATTAGGACAAGTAACCAAAAACTTGGTCAAAGAGGCAGGTTTGAGGGAGAGTGGAGGAGAGAAGTGAAGAGATTTAGAGAGGGAATTCTAGAGCTTAGGGCCTAAGCACCTAAAGACATGTCTACCACTGGAAGAGTGATTAAAATTGAGAATGCAAATACTGGGCCATTCTTTATTAACAAGGCTGTGCACTGGACACATCGAGAAGAGCATCCTGTTGTGAAATATTTTCGAATTTGTGTTCTGCTTCTTTCTCCAGATAAACATGACCCACTATATCAAACATCTCTCCTTTGGCAGTGATTATCCAGGAATAGTCAATCCTCTGGATGGAAGCAATATCACAGCACAACAAGGTAAGAGGAACAGTCTGAGACTTTGTGGGAAGGATTATGTAGGTAGAGGAGAAAAAGGATACCGTGTGCAAGTTTAAAGTTCATGCTCAAGTCATGGCATAAAGTGCTTTATATTTGAGTATCAGTGACAGTCCAGTTTATTAAAGGTTAAATAGACAGCAGGATGTGTTGATGACTTTGATTGGGCTCTGTTACCCCAATCATCTTCTGAAGTTGCTGACTTTCAACAGGAAAAGATCACATGGGTGGATGTCTTCTCTACTGCCTCTCTGAAGCAACTGTTATTTTTATACGCGTAATGAACGACTGTGGGTGGCACCCCACAGTCAAGCCAGCTTCTGTCCTTACTCAGGGTCCACGCATGTACTCTCAGTAAGGCTCACTCTAGAATAGTCAAATACAAAATTGGCCAATTCTGTCCACCCCACCTCAGGTAACCACCCCAATACTGTGTAACCACGGATAGAATGAATCCTCAACTGAATGAATTTTCAACACCTCAAAGACTTCACCTTGGGGATAAACCAATGCTTTTGAGGCCAAAAATGTTCCAACCGCAAGCCTTAATTAGCCACGGAACAAGCCCAAATGCTTTAGAATCATACAGCACAGGACTTTCAACCCGTGCCAGTTCTTTGAAAGAATTGTCCTACTGCCTCTGCTTTTTCTCCATAATCCTGTATTTATCCAATTCCCTTTCAGATGTAACTATTGAACCTGCTTCCACCATTGTCAAGCAGTGCATTCCACATCACAACTCAGTGTAAAAAAAAAAACTATTTCCATGTCACTTGCCAATTACAGGGTTCCTTAACTCAGTGTCCTCTGGTTACGGACCCTCCTGCCACTGGAAACAGTTTCTCCTTACTTACTTTGTCAAAACCTTTCACAATTTTGAACAGTTCACCCCTCCCTGCTCCAAAGAGAACAACCCCAGCTTCTCCACATAACTGAAGTTCCAAATCCCTGGTTCCATTGTTAAATCTCCTCTGCATCCTTCCTAAAGTGTGATGCCCAGAATTTAACACACTACTCCAGTTGACACCTAATCAATGTTTTATAAAGATTCATCATAACTCCCTTCTTTTATTCTGTTTTTGATAGCTGCCTCAACTTGTCCTGACACATCTAAAGATATCTGTTTCTGCTCACCTGTTAAAATCATACCATTTAGTTTACATTACCTCTCATTTTTCCTATCAAAATATATCACTTCACATTTCTTTAAATTTCATCTACATGTCTACTCATTTTCACTAGTCTGCCACTATCTTCTTTAAATATTATGAAGCAAAGGCTTTCCCTATTAGATACAGTCACTGATATTTGCTTATCCTCTGTCCTGCCTGTGATATTTGTTGTTTTGTGTTATCATTTAAGACCCTTTAGAATTTCAGCTATTGTTAGAGAAACACCCAAACTTGATGCAATAGTAAATCATACACTTTAATTTCCATTATTATACAGCTGGTAATCAAGGGGACAGAGACAGGTGATACATTATCTGCAACACTTGAAATTTCAGCAGAAAGAAAAGAATGATTGTTAGCATCTGATTCCCATTCCAATCGCCATGAACGTTCCAAACGTGCCTCCACTCTGCATCATGGTCTTCCCAACACCACCCAGCAGCTCTCGACCTCTCAGCCCCAGCCTGGAAACCAAGCAAAAATATTATTACACCCAATACGGCTAGAGCCTAACAAACACACACAATAACAGAACCTGACACGTGGGTAATAAGCTCAAAATTCTCAACCATACCCCTCCCTCCGATTCGGTGAGATGGAGCTATTCTACCAGAATGCAAACCAAGCTCAACTTCTCAGCCAGCAGGTAACACAGTGCCACCATTTACATTGCACAGCAATGGAGCCAAAATGTGTCAAGTTTGGTGGTTGCAGGGATGAACTTACTGGAACGTCTTGGGAGTTTCAGTCTGGCTCAGTTACCGATATCTTCCGACCTGGGAGGTCAGTAGATTGTAGACATAAGCTTAGCTGGACGCTCCGATGCTGTTGAGGTGGATTGTCCTTTCACTGAGACATTATACCAAGGTCTCTCTCCCCATAAGTTGCATTGGAAAGAACATGATCAAAGGAGCATTTTCATTTAAGAACACATGAAATAGGCACTGGAGTCACCAATATAGTCCCTCAAGCCTGCTCTGCCTTTCAGTAACATGGCTGATCTACCTCAACTTCAAATCTTTCACAGGTAACTGTAGTGGATTTAAAGCAAAGCTCTGATACTACGAGTGCAATCGGAGGCTGCATCTAATGAATAATATTTCATTCCAACTATGATTTCTGACAGCAGCAAACAATCAAGATGGCCCCTTAGGTTTATCTCGAATTCCCATGTCCAGTTGGGGGTTCCTGTGCTGGGGAGGGAAACATTTAATCATGCTATACAGATTATATATAGCACCAAAAGTACAGCTCACCCTGGTCTAAGATTGCCATATCCGCAGCTCCATACTTTGACTTGGTGTTGAATAAAGAACAGTTTTTGCCCCGCTGTCAGCAGGGTCATGACTGTGGTGATCGAACCCATTTCACAGGGAGCTGGTGCTGGGCATTCTGAATTTTCAGCATCTGTGGAGGGGAGGCCAGTCTGGCAAGAACAGAACAAACTTGATTCGGCTCAGCCTAAATTTGATTTGGAGACACTGGAAGGGTATCTGTGTCAGCTGGTTAAGAAACCCCCATTTGTACTTGTGTTGAAAGGAAACAAAGGTAAGTACAGTTAACAATGATTATACTGACCTGAGGCATGAAAAACTGCCAAAAAGTGCACCAGCTGCCATGCCAACTGCACAGCCCATCATGAAGCCCATTTTAACCCTGTCAAAGCAGCTGGGCTGTGACTGCCCATACGGTCCCACTGTGACTGGCATCTAGAGAGAGACAGAGTGGTTGAAGAGTTAACTTGAGATCAGCCTGTATTCCAATGAAAATTCAGCCGTTGACAGCAATTCCTGTTTAAGATTGGGACTGGAACCAACAGAAGATATTAATTGCCCACAATTCTGGATTTGTCTGTGCTTTCGAATGGGTTTAATATTTTTTAAAGCTGAGTGATAACTGACATCTAGGTCACAAATAGTTTTGAACATCACTGCAAGTTTATGGGTATAACTTCCTCTATTTTGACAGATTTTCAAAGCCTAATATCAATCGTACTGACTAAAATTTTCAAATGGTTCCAACCGATGCGTGGTTTTTACCAAATAGGTAATTTTACATTGTTCCAAAGCACTCTCCCATGTCACTAGTAGAGCCCAGTCAATAGTACAAGTATTGATGTTATTCACGTGCAATATATATAACCAGTTGTTAATTTACAAGCATTTTGTTTCAATGTTAAGTTTGTCAAAAGGCCAAGTCAAAATATCAGTTCTTTAAGTCTAACTGGTTCCTGCAAATTCAGGGTCTAAACAAGCGGGGATAGTGACAGCGGAGGTGACCCTCCCTCCCCCTCTCCCCTACCCCTACCCTACCCCCTCCCCGCAGCCCTCCCGTACCCTCCCCCACCCTGTACCCTCCCCTACCCCTCCCCCTACCCCCTCCCCCACCCTGTACCCTCCTCCTACCCTTCCCCCTCCCTGCAGCCCCCCCCGTACCCTCCCCTACCCCCTCCCCGCTCCCTTCCCTGTACCCCCCCCACACCCCTTACCCCCTCCCCGCACCCCGTACCCGCTCCCTCCCCCTCTGTACCCCCCGTACCTCCCTCCTCCCCACGCCCCCCCTCCTCCCCACGCCCCCCCTCCTCCCCACGCCCCTCCTCCTCCTCCTCCACCACTTTGCCCTCCCCCCGGCCTTTTGTCCGGGCTGCCGTGTAGCTCGGTCCCGCTGAGCTGCGGCCTGCTCCGTATCCCCGGCGCTGACTGAGTTACGGGGCCGCTGCCCCTCTCCCAGGCCCCGGCTCCCGGCTCCCGGCTCCCCGAGTGCGGACGGGGCTCGGGTTTCACTCACCGCCGACGTGCGTTCGGAGTCTCAGCGCCTCAGGCCGCCATCTTACCCCGCGGGAAGTGACGCCAGCGGGCCGGAAATACGGCCGGGAACGAGGCGGGGGGGGGGCAGATCACGTGCCCTGGCTTCGGCCCTCCCCATTCCCCTGGCCCCGCCCCCACTGCCTCGTTGTGCTGTTGGCTGCAGAGCTTCCCTGGGAGCAACTCCAGCTAGTGCGCCACCCATCGGTCGAACTGGTTATTGCAGCCTGTCATGGCCTTTGCTCTCAATGGAGTGGTTACCTTTGCTAATGGTTCTGTTGCCTTTTTGATCCCATCATACGTGCACCTCGCATTCTGTGTGTCAATGGACATCTGGATATTCTGGCAAAGTTGTAAGCAGTAGTCACTGGTGCAGGACTTCACAGGCTGTTGGACTTGGATCAGCTCTTAGTGCATTTGGAGTCTTCTTGCCCAGATCTCTCTTATATTTAAATAAAGTGCATCACTTGGCTTAAAAGGCAGGTTTCAGTGTTTTTCTGCATTTGCTTCCTATGTAGAGAGCATGATAAACGGTGATAGATTGGGAAATGTTGATGTACAAAGGGACCTGGGTGTCCTTGTACACCAATCACTGAAGGCGAGAATGCAGGTGCAGCAAGCAGTGAAGGCGGTAAATGGTGTGTTGGCCTTCATTGTGAGAGGACTTGAGTGCTGCAGCTGTACAGGGCACTGGTGAGACCACACCTGGAGTATTGTGTACAGTTTTGGTCTCCTCGTTTAAGAAAGGATATACTTACCATAGAGGGAGTGCAACAAAGGTTCACCGGATTGATCCCTGGAATGGCAGGATTGTCGTATGAGGAGAGATTGGGCTCTATTCACTGGAAGAATGAGAGGGGATCTCATTGAAATGTATAAAATTCTGACAGGGCTGGACAGACTGGATGTAGGGATGATGTTTCCTCTGGCTGTGGAGTCTAGAACAATGGGCCACAGTCTCAGGATATGGGGTAGTCCTACTCCTGTTCCTATTTTCTATGATTCAATGATAGATGGTGTCTCAAAGTATACAACGTTTTGCTTCTGCACCCTATTTGGCAATGCCAGTGAACATCTGTTCAATCAAGTTGAGGAACTTAAGTAGTGTCCAAGTTCATTTATCTTTTCCAAACCATGATGCCTGTGACAAGAGGGCCATGCCCCTGGTCCACGCCCACTCTTGTATTGAAATCCCCCAGTAGATCAAGATGCTCTGACTTAGAGATTCTGCTGATAGCAGCGTCAAGCTCCTGCAGAACTGGCTTTCCATCTCTAGTGGAACAGAGTTCCTGAACACAGACATTCCTGATATTAACTGAATAACGTGGATGCTTTTTTAACATTCATTCACGGGATGTGGGCATTGCTGGGTAGGCCAGCATTTATTGTTCAGAGGACGTTTTAAGAGTCAACGACTGTGGGCCTAGAGTCACATGTAGGACCAGGTAAGGACAGCAGCCCTTCCCCAAAACCAGATTTTTATTGAATTCAAATCTCACCATCTGCCATGGTGGGATTCAAGAGCCCAGAGCATTACCCTGGGTGTCTGGAAGACTAGCCCAGTGACAATACCACTGTGCCACCACTTCCTCCAGGATTGAGAGTCTGATGATAGAGAGAACATGTACTGAACCATTTGTGGTTCATCGAGAGTGGTGACTTCCTTACAGGGAAGCCTATATATACTCTGCTTACACGGTTCCTCCGATCTCTTCCTCTGCCAGATGAGCATGTAATGTTTCTCTTTCAGTGATCCGCTCTTCAAATTCACTGAATGTCAGGAAAATATTATATTTTCATAATGTTGCTGGAATTTATTGTGAGGTGGGGGAGTTAATTGAATTAAAGACAGTTGGCCTGAAGGCTTTGACATATCAGAAAAGAAGCTAGGTTTGAAATGTTAAATAGGTAAACATGGCTGAAGTTCAAAATGTGAAGTGTAAAGGGGAAATTTGCATTTTTCGGTAAACCAGAGTAATTTGAATTTTAAAAGAGAGGGTGAAATGTTACACATAGCCAGAAGAAGCCAAACAGTCTGTTTATTTTTCCCAAAGCTTACTGATAAAATTGGTCCTGTGAAAGATTTTTATTAGAAAAGTAGAGTTGAAAAGACATATTGGGACAATGGGATTTACATTAAAAAGGGAGAAATCTGTATAAAGGAGATGAGGTTATGTGTAAGAAGAAGGCATTCAAGTGTGAAAAGCCTCCAGCTTCTAAGCCTCAAGTTGCTGTCCACACAAACTGAGTTGAAGAAAACTCACGTTGAATTTGACTGTTCAGGGTATCGTGTTACTTTGCCTTGGTCTTTTAAAATCTGTTTTTTACTGTTAACCTTAACGGAGGTGTAACTGGGAGTCAGATTAACTCAGGGCTCTCAGAGTTATCATAATAGTAATTTGCAAACCTATATATGTGCTTAAAATCATTATTTTATTAATAAAAGTTTAATTTAGTTTTGTAAGAAACCTATAAGACTCAGTGGTCTTATTAGTACTGAATTCAAGGCACGCATCTCACAATAAATACTAATGATAGAATAGTTGTGACAGTTGTTTCAAGTTTTCCTCTGGGATTTGAGCAGCTCAGCATTTACCATCAGCTGTGCCATCACATGAAGCTCAGTACTTCTGGATTGAAGTTGATTTTTCAAAAACTTCAGTGGATTTTATGAACAAATTTGCAGGAAAATTTATTTGGTGAATGGTTTTGGTCTGTTTCTGGATCAAAGAGTCCAAGTTACCAAATGCGAGGCAACATATTAATCTTTGCTTCATCTCTTGCAGCTTCCATGATGTTCCAATACTTTGTGAAAATAGTCCCAACAATTTATGTGAAGTTGGATGGTGAGGTGAGCTCTGGCATCTTATCTCATTCTGTATTTTATATCTCACGGGTTTAATGTCTAATCCAAAAGATGGCACCACCTGCAGTGTAGCACTCCCTCTGTACTGACCCTCCGACAGTGCAGCACTCCCTCAGCACTGACCCTCCGACAGTGCAGCGCTCCCTCAGCACTGACCCTCTGACAGCGCGGCACTCCCTCAGTACTGACCCTCTGACAGCGCGGCACTCCCTCAGTACTGACCCTCTGACAGTGCAGCGCTCCCTCAGTACTGACCCTCTGACAGTGGAGCACTCCCTCAGCACTGACCCTCTGACAGTGCGGCGCCCCCTCGGCACTGACCCTCTGACAGTGCAGCACTCCCTCAGTACTGACCCTCCGACAGTGCAGCGCTCCCTCAGCACTGACCCTCTGACAGCGCAGCACTCCCTCAGTACTGACCCTCTGACAGCGCGGCACTCCCTCAGCACTGACCCTCTGACAGCGCGGCACTCCCTCAGCACTGACCCTCTGACAGTGCGGCACTCCCTCAGTACTGACCCTCTGACAGCGCGGCACTCCCTCAGTACTGACCCTCTGACAGTGCAGCGCTCCCTCAGTACTGACCCTCTGACAGTGGAGCACTCCCTCAGCACTGACCCTCTGACAGTGCAGCACTCCCTCAGTACTGACCCTCTGACAGTGCAGCACTCCCTCAGTACTGACCCTCTGACAGTGCAGCACTCCCTCGGTACTGACCCTCTGACAGTGCGGCGCCCCCTCGGCACTGACCCTCTGACAGTGCAGCACACCCTCAGTACTGACCCTCTGACAGTGCAGCGCTCCCTCAGTACTGACCCTCTGACAGTGCAGCGCTCCCTCAGTACTGACCCTCTGACAGTGCAGCGCTCCCTCAGTACTGACCCTGTGACAGTGCAGCACTCCCTCAGTACTGACCCTGTGACAGTGCAGCACTCCCTCAGTACTGACCCTCTGACAGTGCAGCACTCCCTCAGTACTGACCCTCTGACAGTGCGGCACTCCCTCAGTACTGACCCTCTGACAGTGCGGCACTCCCTCAGTACTGACCCTCTGACAGTGCGGCACTCCCTCAGTACTGACCCTCTGACAGTGCGGCACTCCCTCAGTACTGACCCTCTGACAGTGCGGCACTCCCTCAGTACTGACCCTCTGACAGTGCGGCGCCCCCTCGGCACTGACTCTCTGACAGTGCAGCACTCCCTCATTACTGACCCTCTGACAGTGCAGCACTCCCTCATTACTGACCCTCTGACAGTGCGGCACTCCCTCATTACTGACCCTCCGACAGTGCGGCGCCCCCTCGGCACTGACCCTCCGACAGTGCGGCGCCCCCTTGGCACTGACCCTCTGACAGTGTGGCGCCCCCTCGGCACTGACCCTCCGACAGTGCGGCGCCCCCTCGGCGCTGACCCTCCGACACTTCACTTTGCTTCATATCTCTCACTCTGAACTTGGTGCCTTCCTCCCATCCCCAATTCTTCTCTGTAAAAGCAAAATACTGTGGGCACTGGAAATCTGAAATAAAAACAGAAAATGCTGGGGAACCTCAGCAGGTCTGGCAGCCTCTGTGGAGAGAGAAACAGAGTTAATGCTTCAAGTCTGTATGACCCTCCTTCAGAGCTGAATAGAAGTAGCAATGTGATGAAATTTAAGGGGGTGAAGCTGGATAGAAGAGTTTGAGTGAACCTGCCTTCAGTTTGAATGCATGTTTCAGAGACCAAAGCGTTTGAGAATGCACAATGTCCATCAGTCCCCCTCCTTCCTCTGGTCTGGATGGTGCCACTAGCTGGGATGTGTTGAACTGTCACTGCCGATGTGCTCAGCTGTCTTTTAAATAGCCGGTCCTGACTTACTCACTGCGCTTTGTCTCTAGGTGGTGAGGACAAACCAATTTTCAGTCACACGACATGAGAAAGTGGCGAATGGACTGATTGGAGACCAGGGTCTCCCCGGAGTCTTTGTGCTTTATGAGCTTTCTCCAATGATGGTAAAATTTACAGAAAAACACAGGTATGTCAAATCTACATGGTATCCATTGCATCGTGTTTCAACCTGTGCAACCTGAATATCAGATTTTTTTTTATGTTCAGTGAATATTGAAGTTTGATTGGGTATTTGAACTGGAAGTGATGCTGAATTGGATTTGTTCAACACTAAAATCCCCAAGGGATGTTTCTAAATAATGCTGATCATTCCGCACACACCACTAACCCAATGATTGTTGTGTTACAGATCATTCACGCATTTTCTCACTGGTGTCTGTGCCATTATTGGAGGAGTATTTACAGGTAATGACAGTTGGACTGTTGCTGAGTTTATTGCAGATCCTTACTTGGTCTGTTAGTGGAACAGCAGTGTGGTATCTCACACTCAAGAATGTGAGTAAGTGCTGTATCTCACAGTGAGCCATAGTTCAGTGTGATATATGCTCCACAATAGCCTTCCATTTGTCCAGTGCAGTTTCAAGGGGTTACTGCCTCAGTCCAGCCTCTACAATGTGCTGTATAGACTTTGTGATAAGTCACTGCCCTGTAAAAGTATTTAATTATGCATGAATTGCATAGAGATGTTCATCAGTGATGGGCTGTGGTGTAAATGATGAATATTAGTTCCCCTTTCTACAGGTTTGTGAGCAATACCAATAGACATGAAAACCTCCTCAAAACTTCACTAATTCTTTAGTGAGTTTGTGACAATCACTTAACATAGTGTATTTCGTGTAAACACTGTCCATGTTTGGTGAGCTACCCTGTGTGATATTGAAAGATTCAGAGCAACTCACTCTGAGCAGGTTCATGGCCTCCGCTGAGGTAATGGTAGAGCTGCTAAACTTGACCTCATGCCCTGGGCCAGTGGCCCTTCTGCTGGTTGCTACTCAGGAACTCCCAGGAGGAAAAGTTCGTGTGAATATTGAGCTTGACTGTGATGTCTTGTAGAGTTAAATAGCCTATTGGCACTGTTGGGGAACACAGTCAATGCAACAGAGTACACCTGTAGCGCGCGTGCACACACATACGTACATGCACGCACACACACACACACACACACACACACACACTCTCTCTCTCTCTCTTATAGGGTAAGGTAGCATAGTGGTTATGTTACTGGACCCAGTAATCTAAAGGCCTGGACTAATGATCAGATGATATGAGTCCAAATCCCACCTTGGCAGCTGGGGAATTTAAGCTTGATTAAATAAACCTGAAATTAAAAGCTAGTCTCAGTAACGCTGATCATGAAACTACTGGATTGTAAAAACCCATCCAGTTCACTAACGTTCTTCAGAGAAGGAAATCTGTCCTTATCTGCTCTGGCCTACGTATGACTCCAGATTGAGAAGTGGTTGTCTTTTAACTATTCTCTGAAATGGCCAGCAAGCCATACAGTTGTATTTAAAAAGCCTGACAAGTAGTCAAAGGTTATAGGGGTTAGACAGGAAAGTACAGGCCGCAGTCAGGTCAGCCACGATCTTATCAAATGGCAGAGCAACCTCGAGGGGCCAGATGGCCGATTCCTGCTCCTAGTTACGTTTATATGTTCACAATCTTCTCAAGGGCGACTAGGGATTGGGACTGAACACTGGCCTTGCTCACAGTACCCATATCCCATGCATAAATAAAAATCACACGCGCACACACACAAACGTGTAAGTGTACGAGCACATGGAGCTCCATTCCATCATATATTGTTCATTTCCATGTACACAGAGTTATCCTTCCTATAATGGACTATCTCTCTTGCAGTGGCGAGCCTGATTGACTCATTGATCTATCACTCTGCCCGTGCCATCCAGAAGAAGATCGAGCTGGGGAAAGCCGTGTAGCTTGGGGCTGCTAACTGGTGACAGCTGAGCTAACTGGACAGGCTCCCTGTGGATATCTCTGTGTAAGACGGATCAAGCAGCTGGATAAACTGGGCCAGGTTTCACTGGGACCATTCAGATTAGTCCGTTTACACTGAAATAATGCCTGACATATACCTGATTCTGAAGCTGGATGTTTGGGAGGGAATGTAATTGATAAAATGTGGTGAGCAGGTTTATTTCTGTTTGTGATCTTGATCTTTAAAGGTGAATCCTTACAATCGCACTCTATAAATCCTCTCATTTCCTGAACCCGGCCTGCCCACTCTTCTGAACTTCCCTGCTCAGACACAACTGCTTATTGGCTGATTGTTCTCAGACACAGTCAGTCCCAGCGATGGTCACAACAGAGAGAGAGACAGACCCACTGCTTCATCTGTATAACTTCTCAGGACCTGCTCCCCAACCCAACCCACTCCCCACCCAATAAGTGAAGTCCCAGGTTCAGTTCCTGTCCTATACCGTGCTAGTTGCTTTAGGATACCGCCTGGGAGTGTTTGATGGAGACGGTGTAGAGGGAGCTTTACTCTGTATCTAACCCCATGCTGTACCTGTCCTGGGAGTGTTTGATGGGGACAGTGTAGAGGGAGCTTTACTCTGTATCTAACCCTGTGCTGTACCTGTCCTGGGAGTGTTTGATGGGGACAGTGTAGAGGGAGATTTACTCTGTATCTAACACCGTGCTGTACCTGTCCTGGGAGTGTTTGATGGGGACAGTTTAGAGGGAGCTTTACTCTGTATCTAACCCCGTGCTGTACCTGTCCTGGGAGTGTTTGATGGGGACGGTGTAGAGGGAGCTTTACTCTGTATCTAACCCCGTGCTGTACCTGTCCTGGGAGTGTTTGATAGGGATGGTGTAGAGGGAGCTTTACTCTGTATCTAACCCCGTGCTGTACCTGTCCTGGGAGTGTTTGATGGGGACAGTGTAGAGGGAGCTTTACTCTGTATCTAACCCTGTGCTGTACCTGTCCTGGGAGTGTTTGATGGGGGCAGTGTAGAGGGAGCTTTACTCTGTATCTAACCCCGTGCTGTACCTGTTCTGGGAGTGTTTGATGGGGACAGTGTAGAGGGAGCTTTACTCTGTATCTAACCCCGTGCTGTACCTGTTCTGGGAGTGTTCGATGGGGACATTGGTAAGTGAAATAAAGTTTCTGACAGCAGTCCCTGAATTTGAGCCAAAAAAGTAACTTAAAAAAAAACTTCATTACATCCTCAAATTGTTAAAATTTGGCAATGTTCTATTTTAATGTGAGTTCTTTTTTTTAAGGGAAATATTTGTATTCAAATTTTTGCTACTGAGCATTTAATTTCTTTAACTAAACCAGTTTTCCTGGGTGATTATCCAGAGGAATCACAAACATTCCCCACGGGCACTGACGATTGTTCTGTTTTGTGAGTTTAGCCCTAAGTATAGTGCGGGTCTGAGCAAGAGTGGAAGCTGCTAACAGGAGTGGATGCCTGTGGAGTGTTCTTGAGGTCAGGATTAACCTAGTACTGTTAGTATTAGGAATACAGAAATTAATAAAATGGGGAATACTCTGGAGGTGATAATGAGATGATGAGAGTTGACAATGGGATTGGTTTCACTCAGATATTCAGATTTCTGGGATGAGGTACCATGATTACAGTTATACTTTATTTTCTCAGTTTCTCTTCTAACATTTTGACTTTTGCATGTCTGTGGCCTGAGGTGTTTTCTGTGTGGAAGGACAGATTGTATGAGGGGTTAACTCAGCAATTTACGATGGGGGAAGATGATAGTTGGGCAGAGCACAGTGAGAGGGGAAAGCAGCAGAGCCTGGAGGGGTAGGATTGGGTTGAGGTATGGAGGGGGGTTATTGAGAGGCAGTTTGGAGGGGCCGGGCGAGGTGGTGGAGGGGGTGGTGAGCTGTGGAGGGGCGGACGGCAGGTTGTGAAGGGAACAGCAGAGTGTTGGTGTGCCAGTGCATGGAGAGGGCAGTGCAGAGAGAGAGATTTACTGTGATGAAGAAAAATTGAGGTAGTTCTGATAATTGAGGGTCTGGGGAGAAACCCTCACAGTTTCCAAACGGAAGAAGCTGTAGTGGCCAAACATTCTGTCCCCAAAACTCAACATGAAAGTGAAGGTAAATGGGAGAAAAATCTTTTTTTTTGGACTGTGTGGAAAAATTAAACCAAAATAAAAATCAGATTTATTTTTAAATGTTGTTTGTTTTGAAATTATTGACCAGTATAAAACCACAAGTGAGAATAAGATTATATTTTGAATGGTTTTTTAATCCAAATTTTCACAGAAGACATGAGCAACAGAGACAGTGAAGCCAGATTAGTAACTTTGGTTTAAATGTGTGATATGTTAAAGGAGTTTGGAGTAAGTGACAATTATCAGAGAGGGGCAAGGGAGCAGATTAGTGAGTAACTAATAACCATTGATTTTGATAAACTCTTTGTTTCACTTAGAAGGCTTTTCACAAAAGTTATGCACGAAAGCATATAAATTAAAATGTGTTTGAGATCTAAAATAATGGGATTAGAAAGATGGATGTGGATGATTATTTTAAAATGACACAGTCAGATTGATTGCATCAACATACTGACCTGACATTCACCAGCTGTGAGGTCAAGCTATTGAAGATGTAACCTGCTCCTCAATACTGCTGGACAGCAGATGCATCACACAGGAACATTCTGGAAAAATCCCAGTAGGAACCAACAGGAAGCAGGTGGAATTGTGTCCTCGATAAATTTGGTTTCTCTTCTTGCCCTTGAACCAGGAAAGGATTGTGTAACCGGACAAACCTGGGGGATGGGGTAGAAAACAATCTTGAATCAGAATCACAGCGCAGAAGAGACCCTTCGGCCCATCGAGTCTGCACCGACATGAGAAACACCTGACCTATCTACCTAATCCCATTTACCAGCACTTGGCTCATTGCCTTGAATGTTATGACTCCTCCAGTATTGAATTTGATGTGGCTTCTATAGAATGACATTTTTAAACAATGAACATTATCAGGATACAAGGGAAATCCTGTTTGACAAATTTATTATGGATTTTTGAAGATGTAACTGGTAGAGCAGATAAAGGGGAGCTGGGAGATGTGTATTTGGATTTCCAAAAGACATTCGATAAAGGTGCCACACAAAAGAATATTTAAGATAAGGACTCAAGGAGTTGGGGTAACACATTAGCATGAATAGAGGATTGGTCAACAGACAGAAAGCACAGAGTAAGGAGTAGTGTCCTCGGCCCAACCATCTTCAGCTGCTTCATCAATGACCTTCCTTCCATCATATGTCAGAAGTGGGGATGTTCGCTGATGATTGCACAATGTTCAGCACCATTCACGACTCCTCAGATACTGAAGCAGTCCATGCCCAAATGCAGCAAGACCTGGATAATATCCAGACTTGGGCTGACAAGTGGCAAGTAACATTCAAGTAACACAGTGTCAGGCAATGACCATCTTCAATAAGCGAAAACCTAACTGTCGCCCCTTGACATTCAATGGTATTACCATCACTGAATCCCCCACTATCAACATCCTGGGGTTACCATTGACCAGAAACTGAACTGGGCTAGCTATATAAATTCTACAAGAGCAGGTCAAAGGCTAGCAATCTTGCAACAAGTAACTCACCTGACTCCCCAAAGCCTGTCCACCATCTACAAGGCACAAGTCAGGAGTGTGATGGAATACTCCCCACTTGCCTGGATGAGTGCAGCTCCCACAACACTCAAGAAGCTTGACACCATCCAGAACAAAGCAGCCGCTTGATTGGCACCACATCCACAAACATTCACTCCCTCCACCACCGATGCACAGTAGCAGCAATGTGTGTACCATCTACAAGATGTACTGCAGGAATTCACCAAGGCTCCTTAGACAGCACCTTCCAAACCCACGATCACTACCATCTAGAAGGACAAGGGCACCTGGAAGTTCCCTTCCAAGCCACTCACCATCCTGACTTGGAAATATATCACCGTTACTTTGTTATCACTGGGTCAAAATCCTGGAACTCCCTCCCTAACAGCACTGTGGGTGTACCTACACCACATGGACTGCAGCGGTTCAAGAAGGCAGCTCACCACCACCTTCTCAAGGGCAATTAGGGATGGGCAATAAATGCTGGGCCCAGCCAGTGACGCCCACATCACGTGAATGAATTATTAAAAAATGGGGCATTTTCACATTGACAGGCTGTGACTAGTGGACTTCCACAAAGCTCAGTGCTGGGCCTTCAGCTATTTACAATGCATTGGAGACAGTACAGTGAATGTTCATCAGATTGGTCCCTGGAGTGAGAGGTTTGTTCTATGAGAGGCTGAGTAAGTTGGGTCTATACTGTCTGGAATTTAGAAGAATGAGAGGTGACCTCATTGAAACATAGCTGATTCTGAAGGGGTTTGACCGGGTAGGTACAGAGACCTTGTTTCCCCTGTCTGGGGACCCAGAACATGCAGCACAGACGTGGGTTAGGGGGGCGATTATTTAGGACAGAGAAGAGGAAAAAAGTTGACACTCAGAGGGTTGTGAATCTTTGGAATTCTCTACCCCAGAGGGTTGTGGATGTGTTGAATACATTTAAGGCTGGGATAGACAGGATCGAGGGATATGGAGGGCGGTGGGAAAGTGGGGTTGAGGCAGCAAATCAGCCATGATCGTATTGGATGGCAAAGCAGGCTTGAAGGGCTGAGTGGCCTACTCCTGCTCCTATTTGTTAAAGAGCATAATACTGCAGATGCTGGAAATCCAAAATTAAATCAGAGAATTTTGGAAACAATCAGCAGGTCTGGTAGCATCTGTGAAGTGAGAAACAGTTAACGTTTCAGATCTGGGAGCCTTTGTCAGGACAGAGTACTTAGGATGAAGGAGAAGCAAGAATGAACAAAAGGGGAAGGTCTATGATGGGGTGAAAGGCAGGAGAGATTAAATGACAAAAGGCAGAATGATGCTAAGCAAAAGGAGATGATAATGGTAAAGGCAAAATACTGCGGATGCTGGAAATCTGAAACAAAAACAAAAATATCTGGAAAAACTCAGCAGGTCTGGCAGCATCTGCAGAGAGGAACACAGTTAACGTTTCCAGTCCGTATGACTGTTCAGCAGAACTAAGGAAAAATAGAAAAGAGGTGAAATATAAGCTGGTAGAGGGGGGGGTGGGACAGTTGCAGCTGGATAGGGAGCCAGTGATAGGTCGAGGTACAGAAGAGATTGCCAAAGATGTCATGAACAAAAGGACAAAATTGTGTTGACGGTGGTGATATTATCTAAGGAATGTGCTACTGGGGACATTAAGGGTAGGAAGCAGGACAAGCTAGTGGCAGATGGCCCTGGTGGGGGTGGGGTGAAAGGAAGGGATCAAAATAGGCTAAAAGGTGGAGATAAAACAATAGATGGAAATAAATTTAAAAAATAGTTGGGAAAAGAAAAATATACTTTTTTAAAATGATAAATTATTGGAAAAGGGGGATCGGAAAAGGGGTGGGGATGGAGGAGAGAGTTCATGATCTGAAGTTGTTGAACTCAATATTCAGTCCGGAAGGCTGTAAGGTGCCTAGTCGGAAGATGAGGTGTTGTTCCTCCAGTTTGCGTTGGGCTTCACTGGAACAATGCAGCAAGCTAAGGATGGACATGTGGGCATGAGAGCAGGGTGGGAACGATCCCTATGGAATGCTGCTGGGGGGGGTGAAGGGAAGATGTGTTTGGTGGTGGCATCATGCTGGAGTTGGCGGAAATGGCAGAGGATGATCCTTTGAACACGGAGGCTGGTGGGGTGATAAGTGAGGATAAGGGGGACCCTATCATGTTTCTGGGAGGGAGAGGAAGATGAGGGGCAGATGCCACCACCATTTCTGCCAACTCCAGCATGATGCCACCACCAAACATATCTTCCCTTCACCTCCCCCCACCTCCCCCGCCCCCCCGGCGGCATTCCACAGGGATCGTTCCCTCCGTGACACCCTGGTCCACTCCTCCATCACCCCCCTACACCTCAACCCCCCTCCCACGGCACCTTCCCATGCAACCACAGAAGGTGCAACACCTGCCCCTTTACTTCCCCCCCTCCTCACCGTCCAAGGGCCCAAACACTCCTTTCAGGTGAAGCAGCATTTCACTTGCACTTCCCTCAACTTAGTCTACTGCATTCACTGCTCCCAATGCGGTTTCCTCTACATTGCAGAGACCAAACGCAGACTGGGTGACCCGCTTTGCAGAACACCTTCGGTCTGTCCGCAAGCATGACCCAGACCTCCCTGTCGCTTGCCATTTTAACACTCCACCCTGCTCTCATGCCCACATGTCTGTCCTTGGCTTACTGCATTGTTCCAGTGAAGCCCAACGCAAACTGGAGGAACAGCACCTCATCTTCCGACTAGGCACTTTACAGCCTTCCGGACTGAATATTGAGTTCAACAATTTCAGATCATGAGCTCTCTCCTCCATCCCCAACCGCCCTTTCTGATCCCCCTTTTTCCAATAATTTATAATTAAAAAAAAAATTTCTCTTTCCTACCTATTTTAAATTTATTTCAATCTATTGTTTTATCTCTACCTTTTAGCCTATTTCCATCCCTTCACCCCACCCCACTAGGGCTATCTGTACCTTGCTCATCTTGCTTTCTACCCTTAATGTCACCATTAACACCTCCTTTAGCTAATATCACCACCATCAACTCCCCTTTGACCTTTTGTCTATGACATCTTTGACAATCTCTTCATTGCCTCCACCTATCACTGGCCCCTCTATCCAGCTCTACCTGTCCCTCCCACACCGCGCCCCCCCCCCCCCCCCACCCTTTACACCAGCTTATATTTCACCTCTTTTCTGTATTACTAGTTCTGTTGAAGAGTCACACGGACTCGAAACGTTAACTGTGTTCCTCTCTGCAGATGCTGCCAGACCTGCTGAGTTGATAATGGGAGAAGTAAGGAAACAAAATGTGGGTTGAGGAGCGGTGTAAATAACAACAGCAGAATCCTCACCAACAGCAGCTGTCCAAAAAAAAGGCAGAGGTCATGATCTGAAATTGAATGTTGAGTCCTGAGTTTTATTAACATTATTGGGATGTTGGTTGTTGGTAATGTGAATACAGCTGAATCACCAACTCTGACCACACGAGGGCGGCAGATACACAGGTCTAAAGAGACTGATTGTCTCCTCCGACTGGTCAAAGGTCCATTTTCCCACCCCTCACAGCTTCAGGTCACCGTTTGGTGCTGAGGGTTTTATATGAGGTGCTGTTTGGTGTTTGATGTTGGCCTGGCCTCCAATTAACCCTAATCCTTTCTGACCCGAGAGCCAGCAAGGGTCAGAGTGGGT
>JANJGN010000012.1:144798848-144829481 GCA_026770705.1 Isurus oxyrinchus | reverse complement strand
AGGAATTCCTGGTTCCTCCCAGCAGCTATTAACCTATGACCTCCCTCCACAAGCGGTTTCCACACCCATGACCCAGCTAGAGATTCAACACAAGGCCTCTCTCTGTCACCCACACAAGGTGTCTCTGTCACCAACACAAGGTGTCTCTCTGTCACAAACACAAGGTGTCCTCTCCGTCACCAACACAAGGTGTCTCTGTGTCACTAACACAAGGTGTCTCTCTGTCACCCCACACAAGGTGTCTCTCCGTCACCAACACAAGGTGTATGTCCGTCACCCACACAAGGTGTCTCTGTGTCACCAACACAAGGTGTCTTTCTGTCACCAACACAAGGTGTCTCTCCGTCACCAACACAAGGTGTCTCTCTGTCACCAACACAAGGTGTCTCTCCGTCACCAACACAAGGTGTCTCTGTGTCACCAACACAAGGTGTCTCTCCGTCACCAACACAAGGTGTCTCTGTGTCAACAACACAAGGTGTCTCTCTGTCACCAACACAAAGTGTCTCTCCGTCACCAACACAAGGTGTCTCTCTGTCACCGACACAAGGTGTATGTCCGTCACCAACACAAGGTGTCTCTGTGTCACCAACACAAGGTGTCTCTCCGTCACCAAAACAAGGTGTCTCTGTGTCACCAACACAAGGTGTCTCTCCGTCACCAACACAAGGTGTCTCTGTGTCACCAACACAAGGTGTCTCTGTGTCACCAACACAAGGGTTGTCTCCGTCACCAACACAAGGTGTCCCTGTGTCACCAACACAAGGTGTCTCTCCGTCACCAACACAAGGTGTCTCTGTGTCACCAACACAAGGTGTCTCTGTGTCACCAACACAAGGGTTGTCTCCGTCACCAACACAAGGTGTCTCTGTGTCACCAACACAAGGGTTGTCTCCGTCACCAACACAAGGTGTCTCTCTGTCACCAACACAAGGTGTGTCACCAACACAAGGTGTCTCTGTGTCACCAACACAAGGGTTGTCTCCGTCACCAACACAAGGTGTCTCTCTGTCACAACACAAGGTGTCTCTGTCACCAACACAAGGTGTCTCTGTCACCAACACAAGGTGTCTCTGTGTCACCAACACAAGGTGTCTCTCCGTCACCAACACAAGGTGTCTCTGTGTCACCAACACAAGGTGTCTCTCCGTCACCAACACAAGGTGTCTCTCTGTCACCAACACAAGGTGTCTCTCTGTCACCGACACAAGGTGTATGTCCGTCACCAACACAAGGTGTCTCTGTGTCACCAACACAAGGTGTCTCTGTGTCACCAACACAAGGTGTCTCTCCATCACCCAACACAAGGTGTCTCTGTGTCACCAACACAAGGTGTCTCTGTGTCACCAACACAAGGGTTGTCTCCGTCACCAACACAAGGTGTCTCTCCGTCACCAACACAAGGTGTCTCTCTGTCACCAATACAAGGTGTGTCACCAACACAAGGTGTCTCTGTGTCACCAACACAAGGGTTGTCACCATCACCAACACAAGATGTCTCTCTGTCACCAACACAAGGTGTCTCTCTGTCACCAACACAAGGTGTCTCTGTCACCCACACAAGGTGTCTCTCTGTCACCAACACAAGGTGTCTCTGTGTCACCAACACAAGGTGTCTCTGTGTCACCAACACAAGGTGTTTCTCCGTCACCCACACAAGGTGTCTCTCTGTCACCAACACAAGGTGTCTCTCTGTCACCAACACAAGGTGTATGTCCCTCACCCACACAAGGTGTCTCTCTGTCACCAAAACAAGGTGTATGTCCATCACCAACACAAGGTGTCTGTGTCACCAACACAACATGTCTCTCTGTCACCAACACAAGGTGTCTCTGTGTCACCAACACAAGGTGTTTCTCCGTCACCCACACAAGGTGTCTCTCTGTCACCAACACAAGGTGTCTCTCTGTCACCAACACAAGGTGTATGTCCCTCACCCACACAAGGTGTCTCTGTGTCACCACACAAGGTGTCTTTCTGTCACCAACACAAGGTGTCTCTGTGTCATCAACACAAGGTGTCTCTCTGTCACCAACACAAGGTGTCTGTGTGTCACCAACACAAGGTGTCTCTCCGTCACCAACACAAGGTGTCTCTCTGTCACCAACACAAGGTGTCTCTCTGTCACCAAAACAAGGTGTATGTCCATCACCAACACAAGGTGTCTGTGTCACCAACACAACATGTCTCTCTGTCACCAACACAAGGTGTCTCTGTGTCACCAATACAAGGTGTTTCTCCGTCACCCACACAAGGTGTCTCTCTGTCACCAACACAAGGTGTCTCTCTGTCACCAACACAAGGTGTATGTCCCTCACCCACACAAGGTGTCTCTGTGTCACCACACAAGGTGTCTTTCTGTCACCAACACAAGGTGTCTCTGTGTCATCAACACAAGGTGTCTCTCTGTCACCAACACAAGGTGTCTGTGTGTCACCAACACAAGGTGTCTCTCCGTCACCAACACAAGGTGTCTCTCTGTCACCAACACAAGGTGTATGTCCGTCACCAACACAAGGTGTCTCTGTGTCACCAACACAAGGTGTATCTCTGTCACCAACACAAGGTGTCTCTCCGTCACCAACACAAGGTGTCTCTGGGTCACCAACACAAGGTCTCTCTCTGTCACCAACACAAGGTGTTTCTCCGTCACCAACACAAGGTGCCTCTCCGTCACCAACACAAGGTGTCTCTCTGTCACCAACACAAGGTGTCTCTCCGTCACCAACACAAGGTGTCTCTGTGTCACCAACACAAGGGTTGTCTCCGTCACCAACACAAGGTGTCTCTCTGTCACCAACACAAGGTGTCTCTCTGTCACCAACACAAGGTGTCTCTGTGTCACCAACACAAGGGTTGTCTCCGTCACCAACACAAGGTGCCTCTCCATCACCAACACAAGGTGTCTCTCTGTCACCAACACAAGGTGTCTCTCCGTCACCAACACAAGGTGTCTCTGTGTCACCAACACAAGGGTTGTCTCCGTCACCAATACAGGGTGTCTCTCCGTCACCAACACAAGGTGTCTCTGTGTCACCAACACAAGGGTTGTCTCCGTCACCAACACAAGGTGTCTCTCTGTCACCAACACAAGGTGTCTCTGTCACCAACACAAGGTGTCTCTCTGTCACCAACACAAGGTGTCTCTGTGTCACCAACACAAGGTGTCTCTGTCACCAACACAAGGTGTTTCTCCGTCACCAACACAAGGTGTCTCTCCGTCACCAACACAAGGTGTCTCTGTGTCACCAACACAAGGTGTCTCTCCGTCACCAACACAAGGTGTTTCTCCGTCACCAACACAAGGTGTCTCTCTGTCACCAACACAAGGTGTGTCACCAACACAAGGTGTCTCTGTGTCACCAACACAAGGGTTGTCTCCATCACCAACACAAGGTGTCTCTCCGTCACCAACACAAGGTGTCTCTCTGTCACCAACACAAGGTGTCTCTCTGTCACCAACACAAGGTGTCTCTGTCACCAACACAAGGTGTCTCTCTGTCACCAACACAAGGTGTCTCTCTGTCACCAACACAAGGTGTCTCTGTGTCACCAACACAAGGTGTCTCTGTCACCAACACAAGGTGTCTCTGTGTCACCAACACAAGGTGTCTCTGTCACCAACACAAGGTGTCTCTGTGTCACCAACACAAGGTGTCTCTCTGTCACCCACACAAGGCGTCTCTCTGTCACCAACACAAGGTGTCTCTCTGTCACCCACACAAGGTGTCTCTCTGTCACCAACACAAGGTGTCTCTGTGTCACCAACACCACATGTCTCTCTGTCACCAACACAAGGTGTCTCTGTGTCACCAACAGAAGGTGTCTCTGTGTCACCAACACAAGGTGTTTCTCCGTCACCCACACAAGGTGTCTCTGTGTCACCACACAAGGTGTCTTTCTGTCACCAACACAAGGTGTCTCTGTGTCACCAACACAAGGTGTCTCTCTGTCACCAACACAAGGTGTCTCTGTGTCACCAACACAAGGTGTCTCTCCGTCACCAACACAAGGTGTCTCTCTGTCACCAACACAAGGTGTCCCTCTGTCACCAACACAAGGTGTATGTCCGTCACCAACACAAGGTGTCTCTGTGTCACCAACACAAGGTGTCTCTGTGTCACCAACACAACATGTCTCTCTGTCACCCACACAAGGTGTCTCTCTGTCACCAACACAAGGTGTATGTCCGTCACCAACACAAGGTGTCTCTGTGCCACCAACACAAGGTGTCTCTGTGTCACCAACACAAGGTGTTTCTCCGTCACCCACACAAGGTGTCTCTCTGTCACCAACACAAGGTGTCTCTGTGTCACCAACACAAGGTGTATGTCCCTCACCCACACAAGGTGTCTCTGTGTCACCAACACAAGGTGTCTTTCTGTCACCAACACAAGGTGTCTCTGTGTCACCAACACAAGGTGTCTCTCTCTGTCACCAACACAAGGTGTCTGTGTGTCACCAACACAAGGTGTCTCTCCGTCACCAACACAAGGTGCCTCTCTGTCACCAACACAAGGTGTATGTCCGTCACTAACACAAGGTGTCTCTGTGTCACCAACACAAGGTGTCTCTGTGTCACCAACACAAGGTGTCTCTCCGTCACCAACACAAGGTGTCTCTGTGTCACCAACACAAGGTCTCTCTCTGTCACCAACACAAGGTGCCTCTCCGTCACCAACACAAGGTGTCTCTCTGTCACCAACACAAGGTGTTTCTCCGTCACCAACACAAGGTGTCTCTGTGTCACCAACACAAGGGTTGTCTCCGTCACCAACACAAGGTGTCTCTCTGTCACCAACACAAGGTGTCTCTCCGTCACCAACACAAGGTGTCTCTGTGTCACCAACACAAGGGTTGTCTCCGTCACTAACACATGGTGTCTCTCTGTCACCAACACATGGTGTCTCTCTGTCACCAACACAAGGTGTCTCTCCGTCACCAACACAAGGTGTCTCTGTGTCACCAACACAAGGGTTGGCTCCGTCACCAACACAAGGTGTCTCTCCGTCACCAACACAAGGTGTCTCTGTGTCACCAACACAAGGTCTCTCTGTCACCAACACAAGGTGTCTCTGTGTCACCAACACAAGGTGTTTCTCCGTCACCAACACAAGGTGTCTCTGTGTCACCAACACAAGGTGTCTCTGTGTCACCAACACAAGTTGTCTGTCACCCACACAAGGTGTCCCTCCGTCACCAACACAAGGTGTCTCTCTGTCACCAACACAAGGTGTCTCTCCGTCACCAACACAAAGTGTCTCCCTGTCACCAACACAAGGTGTCTCTCTGTCACCCACACAAGGTGTCTCTCCGTCACCAACACAAGGTGTCTCTGTGTCACCAACACAAGGTGTCTCTCCGTCACCAACACAAGGTGTCTCTCCGTCACCAATACAAGGTGTCTCTGTGTCACCAACACAAGGTGTCTCTCCGTCACCAACACAAGGTGTCTCTGTGTCACCAACACAAGGTGTCTCTCCGTCACCAACACAAGGTGTCTCTGTGTCACCAACACAAGGTGTCTCTCCGTCACCAACACAAGGTGTCTCTGTGTCACCAACACAAGGTGTCTCTCCGTCACCAACACAAGGTGTCTCTGTGTCACCAACACAAGGTGTCTCTCCGTCACCAACACAAGGTGTCTCTGTGTCACCAACACAAGGTGTCTCTCTGTCACCAACACAAGGTGTCTCTGTGTCACCAACACAAGATGTCTCTCTGTCACCAACACAAGGTGTCTCTCTGTCACCAACACAAGGTGTCTCTGTGTCACCAACACAAGGTGTCTCCATCACCAACACAAGGTGTCTCTCTGTCACCAACACAAGGTGTCTCTCTGTCACCAACACAAGGTGTCTCTGTGTCACCAACACAAGGTGTTTCTCCGTCACCAACACAAGGTGTCTCTCTGTCACCAACACAAGGTGTCTCTGTGTCACCAACACAAGGTGTCTCTGTGCCACCAACACAAGGTGTCTGTCTGTCACCAACACAAGGTGTCTCTCTGTCACCAACACAACGTGTCTCTCTGTCACCCACACAAGGTGTCTCTGTGCCACCAACATAAGGTGTCTCTCTGTCACCAACACAAGGTGTCTCTGTGTCACCAACACATGTCTCTCTGTCACCCACACAAGGTGTCTCTCTGTCACCAGCACAACATGTCTCTCCGTCACCAACACAAGGTGTCTCTCTGTCACCCACACAAGGTGTCTCTCTGTCACCAACACAAGGTGTCTCTGTGTCACCAACACAAGTTGTCTCTCCGTCACCAACACAAGGTGTCTCTGTGTCACCAACACAAGGTGTCTCTCCGTCACCAACACAAGGTGTCTCTCTGTCACCAACACAAGGTGTCTCTGTGTCACCAACACAAGGTGTTTCTCCGTCACCCACACAAGGTGTCTCTCTGTCACCAACACAAGGTGTCTCTGTGTCACCAACACAAGGGTTGTCTCCGTCACCAACACAAGGTGTCTCTGTGTCACCAACACAAGGTGTCTCTGTGCCACCAACACAAGGTGTCTCTGTGTCACCAACACAAGGTGTTTCTCCGTCACCAACACAAGGTGTCTCTCTGTCACCAACACAAGGTGTCTCTGTGTCACCAACACAAGGTGTCTCTGTGCCACCAACACAAGGTGTCTGTCTGTCACCAACACAAGGTGTCTCTCTGTCACCAACACAACGTGTCTCTCTGTCACCCACACAAGGTGTCTCTGTGCCACCAACATAAGGTGTCTCTCTCTGTCACCAACACAAGGTGTCTCTGTGTCACCAACACATGTCTCTCTGTCACCCACACAAGGTGTCTCTCTGTCACCAACACAACATGTCTCTCCGTCACCAACACAAGGTGTCTCTGTGTCACCAACACAAGGTGTTTCTCCGTCACCCACACAGGGTGTCTCTCTGTCACCAACACAAGGTGTCTCTGTGTCACCAACACAAGGTGTCTCTCCGTCACCAACACAAGGTGTCTCTCTGTCGCCAACACAAGGTGTCTCTCTGTCACCAACACAAGGTGTCTCTCTGTCACCAACACAAGGTATCTCTGTGTCACCAACACAAGGTGTCTCTCTGTCACCAACACTAGGTGTATGTCTGTCACCAACACAAGGTGTCTGTGTGTCACCAACACAAGGTGTCTCTCCGTCACCAACACAAGGTGTCTCTCTGTCACCAACACAAGGTGTCTCTCTGTCACCAAAACAAGGTGTATGTCCATCACCAACACAAGGTGTCTGTGTCACCAACACAACATGTCTCTCTGTCACCAACACAAGGTGTCTCTGTGTCACCAACACAAGGTGTTTCTCCGTCACCCACACAAGGTGTCTCTCTGTCACCAACACAAGGTGTCTCTCTGTCACCAACACAAGGTGTATGTCCCTCACCCACACAAGGTGTCTCTGTGTCACCACACAAGGTGTCTTTCTGTCACCAACACAAGGTGTCTCTGTGTCATCAACACAAGGTGTCTCTCTGTCACCAACACAAGGTGTCTGTGTGTCACCAACACAAGGTGTCTCTCCGTCACCAACACAAGGTGTCTCTCTGTCACCAACACAAGGTGTATGTCCGTCACCAACACAAGGTGTCTCTGTGTCACCAACACAAGGTGTATCTCTGTCACCAACACAAGGTGTCTCTCCGTCACCAACACAAGGTGTCTCTGGGTCACCAACACAAGGTCTCTCTCTGTCACCAACACAAGGTGTTTCTCCGTCACCAACACAAGGTGCCTCTCCGTCACCAACACAAGGTGTCTCTCTGTCACCAACACAAGGTGTCTCTCCGTCACCAACACAAGGTGTCTCTGTGTCACCAACACAAGGGTTGTCTCCGTCACCAACACAAGGTGTCTCTCTGTCACCAACACAAGGTGTCTCTCTGTCACCAACACAAGGTGTCTCTGTGTCACCAACACAAGGGTTGTCTCCGTCACCAACACAAGGTGCCTCTCCATCACCAACACAAGGTGTCTCTCTGTCACCAACACAAGGTGTCTCTCCGTCACCAACACAAGGTGTCTCTGTGTCACCAACACAAGGGTTGTCTCCGTCACCAATACAGGGTGTCTCTCCGTCACCAACACAAGGTGTCTCTGTGTCACCAACACAAGGGTTGTCTCCGTCACCAACACAAGGTGTCTCTCTGTCACCAACACAAGGTGTCTCTGTCACCAACACAAGGTGTCTCTCTGTCACCAACACAAGGTGTCTCTGTGTCACCAACACAAGGTGTCTCTGTCACCAACACAAGGTGTTTCTCCGTCACCAACACAAGGTGTCTCTCCGTCACCAACACAAGGTGTCTCTGTGTCACCAACACAAGGTGTCTCTCCGTCACCAACACAAGGTGTTTCTCCGTCACCAACACAAGGTGTTTCTCCGTCACCAACACAAGGTGTCTCTGTGTCACCAACACAAGGTGTCTCTCTGTCACCAACACAAGGTGTCTCTGTGTCACCAACACAAGGTGTCTCTCCGTCACCAACACAAGGTGTCTCTCTGTCACCAACACAAGGTGTCCCTCTGTCACCAACACAAGGTGTATGTCCGTCACCAACACAAGGTGTCTCTGTGTCACCAACACAAGGTGTCTCTGTGTCACCAACACAACATGTCTCTCTGTCACCCACACAAGGTGTCTCTCTGTCACCAACACAAGGTGTATGTCCGTCACCAACACAAGGTGTCTCTGTGCCACCAACACAAGGTGTCTCTGTGTCACCAACACAAGGTGTTTCTCCGTCACCCACACAAGGTGTCTCTCTGTCACCAACACAAGGTGTCTCTGTGTCACCAACACAAGGTGTATGTCCCTCACCCACACAAGGTGTCTCTGTGTCACCAACACAAGGTGTCTTTCTGTCACCAACACAAGGTGTCTCTGTGTCACCAACACAAGGTGTCTCTCTCTGTCACCAACACAAGGTGTCTGTGTGTCACCAACACAAGGTGTCTCTCCGTCACCAACACAAGGTGCCTCTCTGTCACCAACACAAGGTGTATGTCCGTCACTAACACAAGGTGTCTCTGTGTCACCAACACAAGGTGTCTCTGTGTCACCAACACAAGGTGTCTCTCCGTCACCAACACAAGGTGTCTCTGTGTCACCAACACAAGGTCTCTCTCTGTCACCAACACAAGGTGCCTCTCCGTCACCAACACAAGGTGTCTCTCTGTCACCAACACAAGGTGTTTCTCCGTCACCAACACAAGGTGTCTCTGTGTCACCAACACAAGGGTTGTCTCCGTCACCAACACAAGGTGTCTCTCTGTCACCAACACAAGGTGTCTCTCCGTCACCAACACAAGGTGTCTCTGTGTCACCAACACAAGGGTTGTCTCCGTCACTAACACATGGTGTCTCTCTGTCACCAACACATGGTGTCTCTCTGTCACCAACACAAGGTGTCTCTCCGTCACCAACACAAGGTGTCTCTGTGTCACCAACACAAGGGTTGGCTCCGTCACCAACACAAGGTGTCTCTCCGTCACCAACACAAGGTGTCTCTGTGTCACCAACACAAGGTCTCTCTGTCACCAACACAAGGTGTCTCTGTGTCACCAACACAAGGTGTTTCTCCGTCACCAACACAAGGTGTCTCTGTGTCACCAACACAAGGTGTCTCTGTGTCACCAACACAAGTTGTCTGTCACCCACACAAGGTGTCCCTCCGTCACCAACACAAGGTGTCTCTCTGTCACCAACACAAGGTGTCTCTCCGTCACCAACACAAAGTGTCTCCCTGTCACCAACACAAGGTGTCTCTCTGTCACCCACACAAGGTGTCTCTCCGTCACCAACACAAGGTGTCTCTGTGTCACCAACACAAGGTGTCTCTCCGTCACCAACACAAGGTGTCTCTCCGTCACCAATACAAGGTGTCTCTGTGTCACCAACACAAGGTGTCTCTCCGTCACCAACACAAGGTGTCTCTGTGTCACCAACACAAGGTGTCTCTCCGTCACCAACACAAGGTGTCTCTGTGTCACCAACACAAGGTGTCTCTCCGTCACCAACACAAGGTGTCTCTGTGTCACCAACACAAGGTGTCTCTCCGTCACCAACACAAGGTGTCTCTGTGTCACCAACACAAGGTGTCTCTCCGTCACCAACACAAGGTGTCTCTGTGTCACCAACACAAGGTGTCTCTCTGTCACCAACACAAGGTGTCTCTGTGTCACCAACACAAGATGTCTCTCTGTCACCAACACAAGGTGTCTCTCTGTCACCAACACAAGGTGTCTCTGTGTCACCAACACAAGGTGTCTCCATCACCAACACAAGGTGTCTCTCTGTCACCAACACAAGGTGTCTCTCTGTCACCAACACAAGGTGTCTCTGTGTCACCAACACAAGGTGTTTCTCCGTCACCAACACAAGGTGTCTCTCTGTCACCAACACAAGGTGTCTCTGTGTCACCAACACAAGGTGTCTCTGTGCCACCAACACAAGGTGTCTGTCTGTCACCAACACAAGGTGTCTCTCTGTCACCAACACAACGTGTCTCTCTGTCACCCACACAAGGTGTCTCTGTGCCACCAACATAAGGTGTCTCTCTGTCACCAACACAAGGTGTCTCTGTGTCACCAACACATGTCTCTCTGTCACCCACACAAGGTGTCTCTCTGTCACCAGCACAACATGTCTCTCCGTCACCAACACAAGGTGTCTCTCTGTCACCCACACAAGGTGTCTCTCTGTCACCAACACAAGGTGTCTCTGTGTCACCAACACAAGTTGTCTCTCCGTCACCAACACAAGGTGTCTCTGTGTCACCAACACAAGGTGTCTCTCCGTCACCAACACAAGGTGTCTCTCTGTCACCAACACAAGGTGTCTCTGTGTCACCAACACAAGGTGTTTCTCCGTCACCCACACAAGGTGTCTCTCTGTCACCAACACAAGGTGTCTCTGTGTCACCAACACAAGGGTTGTCTCCGTCACCAACACAAGGTGTCTCTGTGTCACCAACACAAGGTGTCTCTGTGCCACCAACACAAGGTGTCTCTGTGTCACCAACACAAGGTGTTTCTCCGTCACCAACACAAGGTGTCTCTCTGTCACCAACACAAGGTGTCTCTGTGTCACCAACACAAGGTGTCTCTGTGCCACCAACACAAGGTGTCTGTCTGTCACCAACACAAGGTGTCTCTCTGTCACCAACACAACGTGTCTCTCTGTCACCCACACAAGGTGTCTCTGTGCCACCAACATAAGGTGTCTCTCTCTGTCACCAACACAAGGTGTCTCTGTGTCACCAACACATGTCTCTCTGTCACCCACACAAGGTGTCTCTCTGTCACCAACACAACATGTCTCTCCGTCACCAACACAAGGTGTCTCTGTGTCACCAACACAAGGTGTTTCTCCGTCACCCACACAGGGTGTCTCTCTGTCACCAACACAAGGTGTCTCTGTGTCACCAACACAAGGTGTCTCTCCGTCACCAACACAAGGTGTCTCTCTGTCGCCAACACAAGGTGTCTCTCTGTCACCAACACAAGGTGTCTCTCTGTCACCAACACAAGGTATCTCTGTGTCACCAACACAAGGTGTCTCTCTGTCACCAACACTAGGTGTATGTCTGTCACCAACACAAGGTGTCTGTGTGTCACCAACACAAGGTGTCTCTCCGTCACCAACACAAGGTGTCTCTCTGTCACCAACACAAGGTGTCTCTCTGTCACCAAAACAAGGTGTATGTCCATCACCAACACAAGGTGTCTGTGTCACCAACACAACATGTCTCTCTGTCACCAACACAAGGTGTCTCTGTGTCACCAACACAAGGTGTTTCTCCGTCACCCACACAAGGTGTCTCTCTGTCACCAACACAAGGTGTCTCTCTGTCACCAACACAAGGTGTATGTCCCTCACCCACACAAGGTGTCTCTGTGTCACCACACAAGGTGTCTTTCTGTCACCAACACAAGGTGTCTCTGTGTCATCAACACAAGGTGTCTCTCTGTCACCAACACAAGGTGTCTGTGTGTCACCAACACAAGGTGTCTCTCCGTCACCAACACAAGGTGTCTCTCTGTCACCAACACAAGGTGTATGTCCGTCACCAACACAAGGTGTCTCTGTGTCACCAACACAAGGTGTATCTCTGTCACCAACACAAGGTGTCTCTCCGTCACCAACACAAGGTGTCTCTGGGTCACCAACACAAGGTCTCTCTCTGTCACCAACACAAGGTGTTTCTCCGTCACCAACACAAGGTGCCTCTCCGTCACCAACACAAGGTGTCTCTCTGTCACCAACACAAGGTGTCTCTCCGTCACCAACACAAGGTGTCTCTGTGTCACCAACACAAGGGTTGTCTCCGTCACCAACACAAGGTGTCTCTCTGTCACCAACACAAGGTGTCTCTCTGTCACCAACACAAGGTGTCTCTGTGTCACCAACACAAGGGTTGTCTCCGTCACCAACACAAGGTGCCTCTCCATCACCAACACAAGGTGTCTCTCTGTCACCAACACAAGGTGTCTCTCCGTCACCAACACAAGGTGTCTCTGTGTCACCAACACAAGGGTTGTCTCCGTCACCAATACAGGGTGTCTCTCCGTCACCAACACAAGGTGTCTCTGTGTCACCAACACAAGGGTTGTCTCCGTCACCAACACAAGGTGTCTCTCTGTCACCAACACAAGGTGTCTCTGTCACCAACACAAGGTGTCTCTCTGTCACCAACACAAGGTGTCTCTGTGTCACCAACACAAGGTGTCTCTGTCACCAACACAAGGTGTTTCTCCGTCACCAACACAAGGTGTCTCTCCGTCACCAACACAAGGTGTCTCTGTGTCACCAACACAAGGTGTCTCTCCGTCACCAACACAAGGTGTTTCTCCGTCACCAACACAAGGTGTCTCTCTGTCACCAACACAAGGTGTGTCACCAACACAAGGTGTCTCTGTGTCACCAACACAAGGGTTGTCTCCATCACCAACACAAGGTGTCTCTCCGTCACCAACACAAGGTGTCTCTCTGTCACCAACACAAGGTGTCTCTGTCACCAACACAAGGTGTCTCTGTCACCAACACAAGGTGTCTCTCTGTCACCAACACAAGGTGTCTCTGTGTCACCAACACAAGGTGTCTCTGTCACCAACACAAGGTGTCTCTGTGTCACCAACACAAGGTGTCTCTGTCACCAACACAAGGTGTCTCTGTGTCACCAACACAAGGTGTCTCTCTGTCACCCACACAAGGCGTCTCTCTGTCACCAACACAAGGTGTCTCTCTGTCACCCACACAAGGTGTCTCTCTGTCACCAACACAAGGTGTCTCTGTGTCACCAACACCACATGTCTCTCTGTCACCAACACAAGGTGTCTCTGTGTCACCAACAGAAGGTGTCTCTGTGTCACCAACACAAGGTGTTTCTCCGTCACCCACACAAGGTGTCTCTGTGTCACCAACACAAGGTGTCTCTCTGTCACCAACACAAGGTATATGTCCCTCACCCACACAAGGTGTCTCTGTGTCACCACACAAGGTGTCTTTCTGTCACCAACACAAGGTGTCTCTGTGTCACCAACACAAGGTGTCTCTCTGTCACCAACACAAGGTGTCTCTGTGTCACCAACACAAGGTGTCTCTCCGTCACCAACACAAGGTGTCTCTCTGTCACCAACACAAGGTGTCCCTCTGTCACCAACACAAGGTGTATGTCCGTCACCAACACAAGGTGTCTCTGTGTCACCAACACAAGGTGTCTCTGTGTCACCAACACAACATGTCTCTCTGTCACCCACACAAGGTGTCTCTCTGTCACCAACACAAGGTGTATGTCCGTCACCAACACAAGGTGTCTCTGTGTCACCAACACAAGGTGTCTCTGTGTCACCAACACAAGGTGTTTCTCCGTCACCCACACAAGGTGTCTCTCTGTCACCAACACAAGGTGTCTCTGTGTCACCAACACAAGGTGTATGTCCCTCACCCACACAAGGTGTCTCTGTGTCACCAACACAAGGTGTCTTTCTGTCACCAACACAAGGTGTCTCTGTGTCACCAACACAAGGTGTCTCTCTCTGTCACCAACACAAGGTGTCTGTGTGTCACCAACACAAGGTGTCTCTCCGTCACCAACACAAGGTGCCTCTCTGTCACCAACACAAGGTGTATGTCCGTCACTAACACAAGGTGTCTCTGTGTCACCAACACAAGGTGTCTCTGTGTCACCAACACAAGGTGTCTCTCCGTCACCAACACAAGGTGTCTCTGTGTCACCAACACAAGGTCTCTCTCTGTCACCAACACAAGGTGCCTCTCCGTCACCAACACAAGGTGTCTCTCTGTCACCAACACAAGGTGTTTCTCCGTCACCAACACAAGGTGTCTCTGTGTCACCAACACAAGGGTTGTCTCCGTCACCAACACAAGGTGTCTCTCTGTCACCAACACAAGGTGTCTCTCCGTCACCAACACAAGGTGTCTCTGTGTCACCAACACAAGGGTTGTCTCCGTCACTAACACATGGTGTCTCTCTGTCACCAACACATGGTGTCTCTCTGTCACCAACACAAGGTGTCTCTCCGTCACCAACACAAGGTGTCTCTGTGTCACCAACACAAGGGTTGGCTCCGTCACCAACACAAGGTGTCTCTCCGTCACCAACACAAGGTGTCTCTGTGTCACCAACACAAGGTCTCTCTGTCACCAACACAAGGTGTCTCTGTGTCACCAACACAAGGTGTTTCTCCGTCACCAACACAAGGTGTCTCTGTGTCACCAACACAAGGTGTCTCTGTGTCACCAACACAAGTTGTCTGTCACCCACACAAGGTGTCCCTCCGTCACCAACACAAGGTGTCTCTCTGTCACCAACACAAGGTGTCTCTCCGTCACCAACACAAAGTGTCTCCCTGTCACCAACACAAGGTGTCTCTCTGTCACCCACACAAGGTGTCTCTCCGTCACCAACACAAGGTGTCTCTGTGTCACCAACACAAGGTGTCTCTCCGTCACCAACACAAGGTGTCTCTCCGTCACCAATACAAGGTGTCTCTGTGTCACCAACACAAGGTGTCTCTCCGTCACCAACACAAGGTGTCTCTGTGTCACCAACACAAGGTGTCTCTCCGTCACCAACACAAGGTGTCTCTGTGTCACCAACACAAGGTGTCTCTCCGTCACCAACACAAGGTGTCTCTGTGTCACCAACACAAGGTGTCTCTCCGTCACCAACACAAGGTGTCTCTGTGTCACCAACACAAGGTGTCTCTCTGTCACCAACACAAGGTGTCTCTGTGTCACCAACACAAGGTGTCTCTCTGTCACCAACACAAGGTGTCTCTGTGTCACCAACACAAGATGTCTCTCTGTCACCAACACAAGGTGTCTCTCTGTCACCAACACAAGGTGTCTCTGTGTCACCAACACAAGGTGTCTCCATCACCAACACAAGGTGTCTCTCTGTCACCAACACAAGGTGTCTCTCTGTCACCAACACAAGGTGTCTCTGTGTCACCAACACAAGGTGTTTCTCCGTCACCAACACAAGGTGTCTCTCTGTCACCAACACAAGGTGTCTCTGTGTCACCAACACAAGGTGTCTCTGTGCCACCAACACAAGGTGTCTGTCTGTCACCAACACAAGGTGTCTCTCTGTCACCAACACAACGTGTCTCTCTGTCACCCACACAAGGTGTCTCTGTGCCACCAACATAAGGTGTCTCTCTGTCACCAACACAAGGTGTCTCTGTGTCACCAACACATGTCTCTCTGTCACCCACACAAGGTGTCTCTCTGTCACCAGCACAACATGTCTCTCCGTCACCAACACAAGGTGTCTCTCTGTCACCCACACAAGGTGTCTCTCTGTCACCAACACAAGGTGTCTCTGTGTCACCAACACAAGTTGTCTCTCCGTCACCAACACAAGGTGTCTCTGTGTCACCAACACAAGGTGTCTCTCCGTCACCAACACAAGGTGTCTCTCTGTCACCAACACAAGGTGTCTCTGTGTCACCAACACAAGGTGTTTCTCCGTCACCCACACAAGGTGTCTCTCTGTCACCAACACAAGGTGTCTCTGTGTCACCAACACAAGGGTTGTCTCCGTCACCAACACAAGGTGTCTCTGTGTCACCAACACAAGGTGTCTCTGTGCCACCAACACAAGGTGTCTCTGTGTCACCAACACAAGGTGTTTCTCCGTCACCAACACAAGGTGTCTCTCTGTCACCAACACAAGGTGTCTCTGTGTCACCAACACAAGGTGTCTCTGTGCCACCAACACAAGGTGTCTGTCTGTCACCAACACAAGGTGTCTCTCTGTCACCAACACAACGTGTCTCTCTGTCACCCACACAAGGTGTCTCTGTGCCACCAACATAAGGTGTCTCTCTCTGTCACCAACACAAGGTGTCTCTGTGTCACCAACACATGTCTCTCTGTCACCCACACAAGGTGTCTCTCTGTCACCAACACAACATGTCTCTCCGTCACCAACACAAGGTGTCTCTGTGTCACCAACACAAGGTGTTTCTCCGTCACCCACACAAGGTGTCTCTCTGTCACCAACACAAGGTGTCTCTGTGTCACCAACACAAGGTGTCTCTCCGTCACCAACACAAGGTGTCTCTCTGTCGCCAACACAAGGTGTCTCTCTGTCACCAACACAAGGTGTCTCTCTGTCACCAACACAAGGTATCTCTGTGTCACCAACACAAGGTGTCTCTCTGTCACCAACACTAGGTGTATGTCTGTCACCAACACAAGGTGTCTCTGTGTCACCAACACAAGGGTTGTCTCCGTCACCAACACAAGGTGTCTCTCTGTCACCAACACAAGGTGTCTCTGTGTCACCAACACAAGGTGTTTCTCTGTCACCAACACAAGGTGTCTCTCTGTCACCAACACAAGGTGTCTCTGTGTCACCAACACAAGGTGTCTCTGTGCCACCAACACAAGGTGTCTCTCTGTCACCAACACAAGGTGTCTCTGTGTCACCAACACAAGGTGTCTCTCTGTCACCAACACAAGGTGTCTCTGTGTCACCAACACATGTCTCTCTGTCACCCACACAAGGTGTCTCTGTGTCACCAACACAAGGGTTGTCTCCGTCACCAACACAAGGTGTCTCTGTGTCACCAACACAAGGTGTCTCTGTGTCACCAACACAAGGTGTCTCTCTGTCACCAACACAAGGTGTCTCTGTGTCACCAACACAAGGTGTTTCTCCGTCACCAACACAAGGTGTCTCTCTGTCACCAACACAAGGTGTCTCTGTGTCACCAACACAAGGTGTCTCTGTGCCACCAACACAAGGTGTCTGTCTGTCACCAACACAAGGTGTCTCTCTGTCACCAACACAACGTGTCTCTCTGTCACCCACACAAGGTGTCTCTGTGCCACCAACATAAGGTGTCTCTCTCTGTCACCAACACAAGGTGTCTCTGTGTCACCAACACATGTCTCTCTGTCACCCACACAAGGTGTCTCTCTGTCACCAACACAACATGTCTCTCCGTCACCAACACAAGGTGTCTCTGTGTCACCAACACAAGGTGTTTCTCCGTCACCCACACAAGGTGTCTCTCTGTCACCAACACAAGATGTCTCTGTGTCACCAACACAAGGTGTCTCTCCATCACCAGACAAGGTGTCTCTCTGTCGCCAACACAAGGTGTCTCTCTGTCACCAACACAAGGTGTCTCTCTGTCACCAACACAAGGTATCTCTGTGTCACTAACACAAGGTGTCTCTCTGTCACCAACACAAGGTGTATGTCTGTCACCAACACAAGGTGTCTCTGTGTCACCAACACAAGGGTTGTCTCCGTCACCAACACAAGGTGTCTCTGTGTCACCAACACAAGGTGTCTCTGTGTCACCAACACAAGGTGTTTCTCTGTCACCAACACAAGGTGTCTCTCTGTCACCAACACAAGGTGTCTCTGTGTCACCAACACAAGGTGTCTCTCTCTGTCACCAACACAAGGTGTCTCTGTGCCACCAACACAAGGTGTCTCTCTGTCACCAACACAAGGTGTCTCTCTGTCACCAACACAAGGTGTCTCTGTGTCACCAACACAAGGTGTCTCTCTGTCACCAACACAAGGTGTCTCTGTGTCACCAACACATGTCTCTCTGTCACCCACACAAGGTGTCTCTGTGTCACCAACACATGTCTCTCCGTCACCAACACAAGGTGTCTCTGTGTCACCAACACAAGATGTTTCTCCGTCACCCACACAAGGTGTCTCTCTGTCACCAACACAAGGTGTCTCTGTGTCACCAACACAAGGTGTCTCCGTCACCAACACAAGGTGTCTCTGTGTCACCAACACAAGGTGTCTCTGTGTCACCAACACAAGGTGTCTGTCTGTCACCAACACAAGGTGTCTCTCTGTCACCAACACAAGGTGTCTCTCTGTCACAACACAAGGTGTCTCTGTGTCACCAACACAAGGTGTCTCTGTGTCACCAACACAAGGTGTCTCTCCGTCACCAACACAAGGTGTCTCTGTGTCACCAACACAAGGTGTCTCTGTGTCACCAACACAAGGTGTCTCTCTGTCACCAACACAAGGTGTCTCTCTGTCACCAACACAAGGTGTCTCTGTGTCACCAACACATGTCTCTCTGTCACCCACATAAGGTGTCTCTCTGTCACCAACACAACATGTCTCTCCGTCACCAACACAAGGTGTCTCTGTGTCACCAACACAAGGTGTTTCTCCGTCACCCACACAAGGTGTCTCTCTGTCACCAACACAAGGTGTCTCTGTGTCACCAACACAAGGTGTCTCCGTCACCAACACAAGGTGTCTCTGTGTCACCAACACAAGGTGTCTCTGTGTCACCAACACAAGGTGTCTCTCTGTCACCAACACAAGGTGTCTCTGTGTCACCAACACAAGGTGTCTCTCTGTCACAACACAAGGTGTCTCTCTGTCACCAACACAAGGTGTCTCTGTGTCACCAACACAAGGCGTCTCTCTGTCACCAACACAAGGTGTCTCTGTGTCACCAACACAAGGTGTCTCTGTGTCACCAACACAAGGTGTCTCTGTGTCACCAACACAAGTGGTAGAAACAGAAAGAATCCACTGCATTCCTGCAGTGAGAGGAGTTAAAATTCCACTCCTCCATCTCTCCCTCTCTCTGTCTCTCTCTCTCTTTCATTAAGTTCCTCCCTCTCATTTTTCCCTTTTCTCTTCATCGCTCTCTCTTAGGACAGAATTTTAACACCTGTCCCAACATCGGGATTGTCCAGTCTCACCGCAATCGTTGGGCTATTGAACAGCCCAATTCCCACTGTCCCCACTGGGACGGGCCAGTAAAACTCTGCCCTTTCCTTCTCTTTCTCTCTGCATCTTTCGTCGTTATTTCTGTATCTCTGTCACTCTCACTATTTCTCCTCACACTCACCCTTTTCGCTCTGTCTCTCTTTCCTGTCCATTCCCTCTCTTTCTCCTTCAGTATTTCTCACTATCTCCTCTACCCTTTCGTCACTCTCTCTCTCTCTATCTCTTTCTCCCTCTCCTCTCTTTCTCTCACTCTCTCTCTCTCTGTACAAGCGCCCCTTTTGCTGTAAGAATGTAAGGAATGGGAGGGGAGAGGCACGTGGTGCCATATTTGGACACCGAATTCCAGGAAGCTGATCTCACCCCTGCCCAGGGGCTCTTTCTGACCTGACACAGCCTTTGTTGCCTGGTTACCATTTCTGCAGATTCATTGTTAACAGTTTCCTGTCACAGGAATATTGCAGAATTCGGTTACTGTCTCTGCCCCATCTGCCTGGGTTCAGAAAATAAATGGGGAGGAGGGAGATAGCACCTAAATATTGACCCTTTTCTACCCTGAATGTACTGGCTCTGGCAGGGTAGAGTCCTGGAGTCAGGTTTGTAGCAGGGGGGTGGGGTGGGGGGGGGGGGGCGGTGATTTGGGACTAGGGTGAGTTGAGAGGGGGGTGAGTTGGGAGGGGGATGAGTTCGGAGGGGGGTGATTTGGGAGGGGGGTGATTTGGGAGGGGAGTGAGTTGGGAGGGGAGTGATTTGGGAGGGGGTGAGTTGGGAGGGGGTGAGTTGGGAGGGGGTTGATTTGAGAGGGCGCTGAGTTGGGAGGGGGGTGAGTTGGGAGGTGGGGGTGATTTGACAGGGCGCTGAGTTGGGAGGGGGGTGAGTTGGGAGGGGGGATTGGGGGATTGCTGGGGGGGGGGGATTTGGGAGGGGGGTGATTTGGGAGGGGGGTGATTTGGGAGGGGATGATTTGGGAGGGGGGTGAGTTGGGAGGGGAGTGATTTGGGAGGGGGTGAGTTGGGAGGGGAGTGTTTTGGGAGGGGGTGAGTTGGGAGGGGGATGAGTTGGGAGGGGGGATTGCTGGGGGGTGATTTGAGAGGGGGTGAGTTGGGAGGGGGTGAGTTGGGAGGGGGTGATTTGGGAGGGGGGTGAGTTGGGAGGGGGGATTGGAGGATTGCTGGGGGGGGTGATTTGAGAGGGGGTGAGTTGGGAGGGGAGAGATTTGGGAGGGAGCTGAGTTGGGAGGGGGTGAGTTGGGAGGGGAGTGATTTGGGAGGGGGGTGAGTTGGGAGGGGGGTGAGTTGGGAGGGGAGTGATTTGGGAGGGGGCTGAGTTGGGAGGGGAGTGATTTGGGAGGGGGCTGAGTTGGGAGGGGGTGAGTTGGGAGGGGAGTGATTTGGGAGGGGGTGAGTTGGGAGGGGGGTGAGTTGGGAGGGGGGATTGGGGGATTGCTGGGGGGGTGATTTGAGAGGGGGTGAGTTGGGAGGGGGTGAGTTGGGAGGGGGATTGGGGGATTGCTGGGGGGGGTGATTTGAGAGGGAGTGAGTTGGGAGGGGAGTGATTTGGGAGGGGGCTGAGTTGAAAGGGGGTGAGTTGGGAGGGGAGTGAATTGGGAGGGGGCTGAGTTGGGAGGGGAGTGAGTTGGGAGGGGGGATTGGGGGATTGCTGGGGGGGTGATTTGAGAGGGGGTGAGTTGGGAGGGGAGTGAGTTGGGAGGGGGTGAGTTGGGAGGGGAGTGATTTGGGAGGGGGTGAGTTTGGAGGGGACTGAGTTGGGAGGGGGTGAGTTGGGAGGGGGGATTGGTGGGGGGGTGATTTGGGAAGTGGGTGAGTTGGGAGGGGGTGATTTGAGAGGGGGTGAGTTGGGAGGGGAGTGAGTTGGGAGGGGGTGAGTTGGGAGGGGGCTGAGTTGGGAGGGGGTGAGTTGGGAGGGGGGATTGGTGGGGGGGTGATTTGGGAGGGGGCTGAGTTGGGAGGGGAGTGAGTTGGGAGGGGGTGAGTTGGGAGGGGGCTGAGTTGGGAGGGGAGTGAGTTGGGAGGGGGAATTGGGGGATTGCTGGGGGGTGATTTGAGAGGGGGTGAGTTGGGAGGGGAGTGAGTTGGGAGGGGGTGAGTTGGGAGGGGAGTGATTTGGGAGGAGGTGAGTTTGGAGGGGGCTGAGTTGGGAGGGGGTGAGTTGGGAGGGGGGATTGGTGGGGGGGTGATTTGGGAAGTGGGTGAGTTGGGAGGGGGTGAGTTGGGAGGGGGGATTGGTGGGGGGGTGATTTGGGAAGTGGGTGAGTTGGGAGGGGGTGAGTTGGGAGGGTGATTTGGGGAGAGAACCATATCTGAAGTTAGCTCTTTAGTCATGGTTAAACTTCAAAAGTATTTAATTGGCTTTAAGGCTCTTTGTGATGTTCAGTGGTCATGAAAGGCACTATAGAAATGCAAGTCAGGGCTGAATATCACCTACACAGAAACATTGGATGGTGCTGTTTAAAATAGTCAACTGTTCTGCTCACCCCAGATTGACACCCTTCAACCCCAACAAACTCCCTTCAAAGACAGAAAGACTGATTGTGCAACGATATTGCTTTAGTGTTTGTATCAATGAATGTGAAATACTATCGATATTTCAAACATGGTGCACTTTAAGTGCTTTTTCGCCTTTATTTGTGATTATAGAAGGTGATGTGATATAAACAACATGTGCCATGCATTAAAACAATGAGTATGGTGATATTACCACAGGCCACAACTGTTTTGAAACTGGGTGAGACAAGGAGCTTGGAGAGAGCACAGTGGCTACACCACAATGTTTTCTAATGTTTTTAATGTTTTTGGGAGGGGGGGTCCATTCTTTCTTTATGTTCAGCGAGGTTTGAGATATCACTGTAAAGAAAGAGACTCTGCACACACAGCTTGATATTCCACATTGACTCTTCTCTTGGCTGTTACTGTTAGAGCGGACACCCAGTCTGTGTTTGGTCTCTCCAATGTAGAGGAAACCTCATTGGGAGCAGCGAATGCAGTAGACTAAGTTGGGGGAAATGCAAGTGAAATGCTGCTTCACTTGAAAGGAGTGTTTGGGCCCTTGGACAGTGAGGAGGTAAAGGGGCAAGTGTTTCCCCTTCTGCGATTGCATGGGAAGGGGATGAGGTGTTGGGGGTGATGGAGGCGTGGACCAGGGTGTCACGGAGGGAACAGTGCCTATCGAAGGCTGACAGAGGAGGGTTGGCGGGGTGAGGAGAAGATGCGTTTGATGGTGGCATCATGCCAGAGTTGGCAGACCATCCTTCACCTCTCCAACTTTCTGTGCAGAGTGTCCAGCACAGTCTCAGCGGATGTCATCAAAACAGTTTACTCATCAATCATCTCCACCATGAAGGTTGGCACAGCCGATTGCAAATTCCCTTCTCATGCACACAGCAATGTCACAGGTTGGATTTGTGGATATTCCAATGCTTCTTCCTCCTGCTGGTTCTCACTTGGCAGCAGTGCTGCACCCAGCATTCCCTCCACAGCAACGCTTGGATCTGTGGGTCAATAAGAGATGTGACACACCTCCTGAAAGGTCTCGAGTGTCCTACCCACCACCATCTCATCCTGGGAAGACCCTTCAGGGAATGATGATGTGTTACCACAGTTTCAGGGCAATGTGGCTTCAAAGGGGAATAAGATGTGTGTCCATCTCCCTCCACCCTCCACCATCCACCCTCTACCCTCTACCCTCCACCCTCCTGCAATGCCTCAGTGTTACTGAATGAGAGAGCAAACAAAGTTGAGTAAACAAAAATGGATACTTGCTGGAAATTATCTTACCTCCAAACACCCTCTCCTATGTCCTTCTGACACACTGTGCATGAGTTAAGCCAACCCCCATTGATGGTGGGACTAATCACATGGGATACTTGTCATGATCCTCATGACACATCTGCAAGATGGAAAGTATCACACAGGCTAGTTAGAAATGCTCACATTTATTTACAAATTAAAGAATATACAAAGGGGACAAGAGCGAGGCTGGAGAACTACAAGAACGTAAGAATGGACAAGACTGAGAGCAGAGCTGAAGAGTTAAAGGAAAGTGAGGAGGGGCAAGGCTGAGGGCGGAACTAGTGAGTTAAAAGAGCAGGAGTAGAGGCGAGGCTGAGAGAAACACGGGAAGTTGTAGTATACATAAGAATTATTCTAGATTAAGAGAATTAAAATAAATTAATAAATACTTTAATAAACACTTTATATAAGGTTTAAGGTATGTGTGTGGAATGGTCTGTGCCGACTGGTGTCAGGCCTGATCGGTGGCCAGTGGACAACCTGGTGAGAAGCTTACAAAACATTGTGAAAGCAGTTTGCAATCTTCCATTCTGTCCACCAATGGTGGCTGTACTTCCCACTCGGACATTGGGAACCTCATTGTAATAAATCTGCGTCTCATTATAAGCCCAGCCTACCAGAATCGTCACACTCCCCCCCCCACCCCCCACCCACCCCACCCCAACCCCCGGGCTGCAGTTTGAGGGGAATTCGGAGGACACAGTAACGTTATGAAGCACTCGCCCGGTTCACCTGTTGGACTTCAAGGCTGAGGCGTGTTGGGTGGGTGTTGTGGGGGGGTGGGGGTCGGGGTGGGGGGGGGGGGGGGGGGGGGTGTGGTGGGCGGGTGGAGGGGCAGGAGCACAAGCATGTGGGTGGGGGATTGGGGGATGTGGTGGGGGAGGGAAGCGGCCACGATTAAGGAAACCTTGTATAAAGTGATCTTTCCTCTGTAGCTGAGACAGTTCAGGCACAGCCACATTGACATGTTTGGAGTGGGGCCTCTGCCCTTTGCCATCCCAACCAACACAGAGACCTGAAAGTGTCACCAAGTGCTCCAGAACTCTTCACCCCTCGGGCACAGACTGCAAACTAATGAGAGTTTTAGTTGGACAGAGGAACAGTTGGAGGACTGGGCACCTTGTACAATCCCCTCGCTAAATCTGGCCATGGAGCAGTCACTGGTGGAGACACTCACAGCCCCTTTGCAATGTCAGCATCCCGGTTTGGACCAGTCTCCCCCACGGTTGAAGCTAACAGTGCGGCCTTGCAGTGGGGGTTAGGAGAATGTCTGTGTCTGAGCTGACAGCACAGCCTGCAGTCCAATGGGCAAAGCTGCTGCCAATCGGTCAGGTGGTGCGGGGCGGAGGTGGGTGGGGTTTCGGGCAGCCATGCAGCACACTAAACTCTGACCATCCAAGTGGTGTCCAGCACTCTCCGGGATCTGTTAAGGGGCCTTCAGTACAGGCTCTTAGTACACCCAAGCTAACCCACGTGTCCCTCTCTTTCATCCTGCAGGAGTACATCCTCTGGTCACACACAGTGGCCTCCACATAGCTAGGTAGATGCCAGTGTTGTAGCTGTACTGGAACAGCTTGGGCAAGCGCGCGGCAAGTTCTGGAGCACAAGTCTTCAGTACTATTGTCGGAATATTGTCAGGGCCCATAGCCTTTGCAGTATCCAGTGCCTTCAGTGTTTCTTGATATCATGTGGAGTGAATCGAATTGGCTGAAGACTGGCATCTGTGATGCTGGGGACCTCCAGAGGAGGCTGAGATGGATCATCCACTCGACCGTTCTGGCTGAAGATTGCAGCAAATGCTTCAGCCTTATCTTCTGCACTGATGTGCTGGGCTCCCCCATCATTGAGGATGGGGATATTTGTGGAGCCTCCTCCTCCAGTGAGTTGTTTAATTCTCCACCACCATTCAGATCTGGATGTGACAGGACTGCAGAGCTTAGATCTGATCCATTGGTTGTGGGATCGCTTAGCTCTGTCTATCACTTGCTGCTTATGCTGTTTGGCACACAAGTAATCCTGTGTTATAGCTTCACCAGGTTGACACCTCATTTTTAGGTATGCCTGGTGCTGCTCCTGGCATGCCCTCCTGCACTCTTCATTGAACCAGGGTTGATCTCCTGTCTTGATGGTAATGGTAGAGTGGGGGATATGCCGGGACATGAGGTTACAGATTGTGTTTGAGTACAATTCTGCTGCTGCTGATGGCCCACAGCACCTCATGGATGCCCAGTCTTGAGCTGCTAGATCTGTGTGAAATCCATCCCATTTAGCACAGTGGTCGTGCCACACAACATGATGGAGGGTGTCCTCAATGTGTAGGTGGGACTTCGTCTCCACAATGACTGTGCGGTGGTCACTCCTACCGATACTGTCATGGACAGATGCATCTGCAGCAGGCAGGTTGGTGAGGATGAGGTCAAGTATGTTTTTCCCTCTTGTTGGTTCCCTCACCACCTGCTGCAGACCCAGCCTAGCAGCTATGTCCTTTAGGACCATAAGACATAGGAGCAGAAACTAGGCCATTCGGCCCATCGATGAATCATGGCTGATAAGTTTTTCAACCCCATTCTCCCGCCTTCTCCCTGTAACCTTTGATCCCTTTACCAATCAAGAACCTATCTATCTCAATCTTAAATACACTCAATGACCTGGCCTCCACAGCCTTCTGTGGCAATGAATTCCATAGATTCACCACTCTGTGGCTAAAGAAGTTTCTCCTCATCTCTGTTCTAAAAGGTCTTCCCTTTACTCTGAGGCTGTGCTCTTGGGTCCTAGTCTCTCCTACTAATGGAAACATCTTCCCCATGTCCACTCTATCCAGGCCTTTCAGTATTCTGTAAGTTTCAATCAGATCCCCCCTCATCCTTCTAAACTCTATCGAGTATAGACCCAGCGACCTCAAATGTTCCCCATATGTTAAGCCTTTCATTCCTGGGATCATTCTCGTGAACCTCCTCCGGACCCTCTCCAGGGCCAGCACATCCTTCCTGAGATACGGGGCCCAAAATTGCTCACAATATTCTAAATGTGGTCTGACCAGAGCCTTATAAAGCCTCAGCAGCACATCCCTGCTTTTATATTCTAGTCCTCTCGAAATACATGCCAACATTGCAATAGCCTTCCTAACTACCGACTCAACCTGCAAGTTAACCTTAAGAGAATCCTGGACTAGGACTCCCAAGTCCCTTTGCACTCCAGATTTCTGAATTCTCTCCCCATTTAGAAAATAGTCTATGCCTCTATTCTTCCTACCAAAGTGCATGACCTCACACTTCCCCACGTTGTATTCCATCTGCCACTTCTTTGCCCATTCTCCTAACCTGTCCAAATCCTTCTGCAGCCTCCCCGCCTCCTCAATACTACCTGTCCCTCCACCTATCTTTGTATCATCTGCAAACTTAGCCAGGATGTCCTCAGTTCCTTCATCTAGATCATTAATGTATATAATGAAAAGTTGTGGTCCCAACACTGACCCCTGCGGAACTCCACTAGTCATCGACCGCCATCCTGAGAAGGACCCCCTTATCCCCACTCTCTGCCTCCTGCCAGACAGCCAATCTTCTATCCATGCTAGTACCTTGCCTCTAACACCATGGGCTCTTATCTTACTGAGCAGCCTCCTGTGCAGCACCTTGTCAAAGGCCTTCTGGAAGTCCAAGTAGATAACATCCATTGGCTCTCCTTTGTCTAACCTCCTCGTTACCTCCTCAAAGAATTCTAACAGATTTGTCAGGCATGACCTCCCCTTGATGAAACCATGCTGACTTTGCCCTATTTTACCATGCACTTCCAAGTATTCTGAAATCTCATCCTTAATAATGGATTCTCAAATCTTACCAACGACCGAGGTCAGGCTAATCGGCCCGTAATTTCCTGTCTTTTGCCTCACTCCCTTCTTAAACAGGGGGGTTACATTAGTGATTTTCCAGTCCTCTGGGAACCTCCCTGACTCCAGTGATTCTTGAAAGATCACCACTAACGCCTCCACTATCTCTTCAGCTATCTCCTTCAGAACTCTGGGGTATAATCCATCTGGTTCAGGTGATTTATCCACCTTCAGGCCTTTCAGTTTTCCTCGCACCTTCTCCTTGATAATGGCCACCATACTCACCTCTGCCCCCTGACTCTCTTGAACTTTGGGGATGTCACTCGTGTCTTCCACTGTGAAGACTGACACAAAGTACCTATTCAGTTCCTCCGCCATTTCTTTGTTCCTCACTACTACTTCTCCAGCGTCATTTTCTAGCGGCCCAATGTCCACTTTTGCTTCTCAATTTCCCTTTATATAACTAAAAAAAACTCTTGCAATCTTCTTTTATATTACTGGCTAGTTTACCCTCATATTTAATCTTCTCCCTCCTTATTTCTTTTTTAATTGTCCTCTGTTGGTCTTTGTAGGCTTCCCAATCCCTGGGAAGGACTCGGCCAGCTTGGTCAGTAGTGGTGCTACCGAGACACTCTTGGTGGAAGTCCCCCACCCAGAGTACATTCTGTGCCCTTGCCACCCTCAGTGCTTCCTCCAAGTGGTGTTCAACCTTGAGGGATGGTGGTAGGTGGTAATCAGCAGGAGGTTTCCTTGCCCATGTTTGACCTGATACCATGAAACTTCATGGAGTCCAGAATTGATGTTAAGGACTCCCAGGGCAACTCCCTCCTGACTGTGTACCACTGCTGGGTCTGTCCTGCCGGTGGGACAGGGCATACCCAGGGATGGTGATGGTGGTGTCTGGGACATTATCTGTAAGATATGATTCCGTGAGGATGACTATGTCAGGCTGTTGTTTGACTAGTCTGTGAGGCAGCTCTCCCAATTTTGGCACAAGCCCCCAGATGTTGGTAAGGAGGACTTTGCAGGGTTGACAGGGCTGAGATTATGGTTTTGTTTCCAGTGCCTAAGTCGATGCTGGGTGGTCCATCCGGTTTCATTCCTTTTTGTAGGCTTCCACCAGGTAGTGGGATCCGGAGTGTAGGATTTACTTCCTTTTCTATCCTTTCTGCCATCAATCTGTCTCATCATTAAGACATTGTGACCCAAAGTGTGATGCAGCTTGATGGACAAGTTGTCAATATTTTGAATCATTGGTAGTGAGCTCCTTCCACTAATTTCATTAATGTCATTACTGCCTCACATCAAAGGGATTTCAGAGCATCTAGGGAGTGTTTTCTTTGTCCTTCCCTGGAACGTTGGCCTTTTGAGTTGGGAAAACAGGAGCTGGTGGGGGAAGACACTTTTCGGTCATCCAAAGTGTTCAGTCCATCAAAAATGATTTTGCAGGAGTTTTGCCTGAATGCTTGTGGGTCTGGCTTCAAGAAGGAGACTAGTGTTTGCTCAATGGTCCCTCCCATTGACTCCAAAGGATGTGGTGGGGTCATTCCTGATGGAATTTCTCCAGTGCTCTGACACACTGTCCAGGTCTCACTGCAGTACAGAGTGTGGTAACAACTCTTGATTTCAACTCTTTCTTGGACTCGAACTCAAGTTCTGTCGAAGGGTCATGAGGACTCGAAACGTCAACTCTTTTCTTCTCCGCCGATGCTGCCAGACCTGCTGAGTTTTTCCAGGTAATTCTGTTTTTGTTGTGGTAACAACAGCTGCTCCGTACACTAGGACTTTTATTGGCTTGTGGAGATCTTTGTTGTTAAACACTGACTGCGGTGGTTTGTAGAAGGCTGAGCTGGTGCAGCTGACCCGGTGTTGGATCTCCCCGTCAATGGTGGCCTTTTGAGAGACATGGCTGCTGAGGTATGGAGTGTGCTCAGCATATTCCAGAGTCTCTCTTTCAATATATGTACGGGAGGTGGAATATTTGGCTGACCAGGTGTGGGTTGATAAATGCTTTTTGTTTCCGCCACATTCAGGGACAGGCCGAGTGCCTTGTTGGCAGAGTTGGAGAGGTCAAGGCACGAGAACCCAAGAAGAAAAGTCAGTCAGCTCGTAGCTAACAAAGGAAGTTAACGATTGTATAAGAGAGGCTTAGAAAGTTGCCACAAATAGTGGTAAACCTGGGTAAAAGGTTTTCCTCAGTGGGCGAGCGTGTGACCAACTGGACCGAGCGTACAGTGACACGTGCGGTATTTACACGGGCAGGATGAGGTTTCCAATAGCAAATCAGAATAAAACAATAACCTTAATTTTTCAGTAAAAATGTGTCCCTGCGCCTGTGACAGAGATTTTAAAAATAATTTTCATACATCTTCCCTGCCCTGGGGTAGCTCTCTCTCATTAGACAAATATTGTTAACACTGAGACAGAATAATTGTTCAATATTTCTGCATTTTTCTGTTAACACTTATGAATTTATCCTGTGTGCCTTCATAGCCCTATACCTGATGTTTCTTCAGTTATTTTGGTGTCTGTAGAATAATTTATGGTTTATTTTTATACAATATTCCTTGATAATTTAATTTTATAGTTTTTCTTTGTCTTTCTCATTGTCTTTTGATACTTGTATCATCCTCTTTATTGTCTTAGTGTGTGTGCCTCTTCCATTAGTTTCAATTTTTCCCTTATTCCTTTATTTCTCCACGGTGTGTCATTACTGCCTACTTGGATCTTGCTTTTTAGTGTAATAAATTTCTCCGGGACTCTATTATTCACCATTTTAAATATTTCCCAGACAAAAGCAAAATACTGTGGATGCTGGAAATCTGTAACAAAAACAGAAAATGCTGGAAAAAACTCAGCAGCTCTGACAGCCTCTGTGGAGAGGAGAGAGAGACATTTCGAGTCCGTATGACTCTTCTTAAGAGCTAAACAGATGTAAAAATGTGATGAGATTTATATTGTTTATATTGTTTAAGGAGTGGGGGGGGGCGGTGGAGCAGGTGAATTAGAGGGCCAGCGATAGATGGAGGCAAAGGAGAGATTGTAAAAGATGTCATAAACAGAAGGTCAAAGGGGGTGTTAATGGTGCTGGTGCTGGTGAAAGGAGGTGCTGATGGTGACATTAAGGTCAGGAAGCAGAATGTGGTAATAGCAGAACAAGGGTAAACACTCTGGAAAGAACAACATGAAAAAGTGACAGATGGTCCTTGTGGGGGTGGGGTGGGGGGTGCGGTGCGGTGGAGTGGGGGGGGGGGTGGGGTGGGGGGGTGGGGTGGGGGAGGGGTGGGGGGTGGGGGGTAGGGTGTGGGAGGGGTGGGGACGGGTGGTGGGTGGGGTGGGATGGGGGAGGGGTGGGGGTGGGGTGGGATGGGGGAGGGGTGGGGTGGAGTGGGGGTGGGGTGGGGGTTGGGGCAGGGTGCGGGAGGGGTGGTGAGTGTGGTGTGGGGGGTGGGGTGGGGTGGAGGTGGGGTTTGGGGTGGGGTAGGGTGCGGGAGGGGTGGGGTGGGGGGTTGGGTTTGGGGTGGGGGTTGGGTGAGGGGAGGATACGGTGGTGGGAAAAAAGATGGAAAATAGGATAAAAGGTGGGGATAAAGCAATGAATAAAATGAAAATAAATAAAAATAAAAATTAGATAAAGAGAAAAAATAAAAATGAATATTTAAAAAGAGGGATAAAAAAGGGGGTGGGATGGAGGAGGGAGTTCAAGATCTGATGTTGTTGAA